>VWYI01015199.1:0-25980 GCA_013399455.1 Anthoscopus minutus
ATAAAACCCTATATTTATTCATACTTGTCAGAATCACTAAATACGCAAAATTTCTGTTAGGTGTGTGTGCATGTTACTATTTTGTAATGTAGCAATGAAGTTCTATGCATGCCTAGAAAGATGGTGTCATGTTTGATTGGCAAAAATGTTTCCCCTGCAGAAATAACTGGTAGGTGCCGTTCAAACTTTACATCTTTTTCCTTGTAGCCTCTAGAAATGTCACCACAACCAAAGGTTAGTGAACTACTGTTTTCTCTGTTGTAATTAGAGCTGTACTAATCCCAAGTTGTGACTCAACAGGTACAGAAATAATCCGTTTCAAGAACTGTTAGGAACGGACAGGCAAAGACAAGTCAATCCACAGCCCATGCAGAGCAATCCTGAGCAGCCTGGATCTACAAGGTAACTTCCTCCACAGTAATTTCAAGTTTAACAATGGGATTATATCATGAGTAGGTGATATAAAGTTAACCAAAGCAAAACAATTTATAACAAAGCATGCTCCACCTCCAAAGGCAATGGTCTCTTTTTAGCCCTTTCCCACTTCTGCCTCCTGTACCCACTGCTACGATAGCCCTGAAGCTCAACTCCCAAGAGTGTAATAGCAGGGCTGAAATGGATGTGTCCCCAAAGGGTAGTGACCTGAATAAGCTTCCCTTTTGACTTGTCCATTTGGAAGTTCAGTGTACAGGCACAGCAAAGTTCTGTGTGGAGGACATGTTTTTCCTCATTAGCTGCATTTAAGCTCTAAACCTAATACCCTAGTTAGGTGTCCTAGGTAGTTATGAAGAACTGCACTGCATTAGATCACTATGTGCTACTAATGCTACTATGCAGCTGGGTAGCAGTTGGCATAAGCAAACCTAAGCAGTCTAGACTCAAGCTCAGTGATGAAAGTAACTAATGGAAGTAAAATATATTGATTAAAATGACACATTTTTCCCTGCCACCTTATTATTGTGACAGGAGCACTCCATTCACAGGGAGGACACACACAGGCATAGAAGAGGTTACAAGCATATTGGGTAGGAAGAAATTAGTTGATCAAACCAAATGTTGGAGTGAGGACAAATCAAATGATGCCACATGGAAAATTATGGTTTGGAATGAAGAAGTGGTCCATTTAACAGTACATAAAGTCTCTGTAATATGCATAAAATCAGCAGCTAGCAGATGTTTTCTGACACAGTGCATCTGTATGAGGCTGAAGCATATTCAGTTCCACTGTAGTGGCAATACACAGAGCAGATATAATGGCAGACCCTCCAGACAGATGAAGGCAACCCTGCCCTTACTTAATAATAACAGTAAATAACTTGCATTAATTAGCAATCAGATATTTAATCATGGATTTGGATGCAATTGTGGGAGGTATCACACAGAGGTTGAAAGGAAAACCTATCATCCATTGGTAACAGATAAGATGAGGAAAAAATTTCATTTAAACTCTGTGTTTGATAAAATCTTGCAGAAAATACCACCTTTGGGTTACAACTCTCATTCATACTTTGTGGCCAAAGGCAACTTCTTTTACATCTCAGGAAAAATTCTTTAGTCAACTCAAGTCTGAAGAAATGAAAATGAAAATAATTTTTCTTCAGTTAAAAATAATATTGTGCATTTCATTTCATAGAAGTGTCTGAGTTTTGAGAAAGTAGCTGATCTGAGCAGGATGGTTTATTTAAAGAACTGATACATCAAGAACATTTTCTTTCCTGAAGTTACTTGTTAGCTGGGAGCTAGTGGAGGAAAATATAGTATGGTTCTGTCTCAGGCTTCTTTAGTATCCTAAACAGCCGTTCATATCTATCTATGGCAAGATATAGGCTACTCACAATAGGCAGTGCAGATATTCACAATTTCTTTGTTCTTCAGAGGTTTTACCAGAAGAAATAATACTTAATGACTGAGAGACCTAAAATATCAGAATGAACACTTAATTGGTCATGATTACCGTAACTGATAAAAATATGGAAGTTCTCAATACTAGAATTTATTTCAGGTCACCTGAACACTCAGGGCCAGCACGATGGAGGTTATCTTACAGTCCACTGACACTTGTGACAAATAAATTTATTTCAAATCAAAGCACGAAGACTGAAGCCAATTGAACAGTATTGCACTTGACCAAACATAGTTGAGAAGCACCCAGTCTTGAGCACAATGACATCATGTCTTTGACATAGTATAACCACGTGTTTGCAGCTTCCAAAGACCAAAGATTCATCAGGAAAAGAGACTTTAAAAGCTCCAGTAATGCAAAGTACAGTTCTTATACTATATAGACTAGAGATAATGTATCTTCTTAAGCCACTGTGCTTAATGATTTTTAAGATTCTCAGATGTTTTCAGAGCCTTTTATGGGACAGCTCAGAGAGACTTAGAAATCCCTTCAGCCCATGCTAACATGACTTCTCAAAGCATCTCTCTGAAACAACTGTCTGCAATGAGGGTGAGAGATGTCAGAACAGGAAGAAGAAAGCTGAATATGGAACTGTCTCCCTTTTGAAAACACTGGAACAGCGACAGATCTTCCTGCCACAAGATTACTTTTTGTCCAAGAGACACAATAGCAATACAATACAATAAATAAATAAATGCAATGCTAACTGTAAGATATAAATGTCAAGATAAAAAATATGTACCTCTCTGTGTAATTGTTAAAGTATATTATCTTGGAGTGTATTACCATGGAGCTAAATTGGATATAGCTGCCTTAACAGATACCAGGGATTAAGTTTTACCCCAAAGTTCCAGAACCACAAAGGGAGAGAAGTTTTAAACTGGGACACACTCACCCCGAAAAGGTTGTCAGACCTAGCACCGAAAAATGAGCACATGTAGAAAACTCACTTAAACTGAGCTTCCTACTAACTTTTTTCTGTTTTGGACAACAATCTCTCACTTCTCCAGCAGTATCTGTAGTATTGCCATTGTGGCACTGGCCAACAATTGCCAAGGGCTTTGTTAATAGAAAATGGAATTATTTTTACTCAGGACTCTTTATTCTTATTGAGTGTGATTTACCGTAGTGTTATTGAGGTCTCATTGTCACCTGATCATATCTTGTCGCAGCCAATGAGATTACTGTCAGGGAGAAAGCTCCTCATTCCAAGAAACAATTGGTAATAAATTGATTACTGGCTGAAGTTGACACTTTACAAAAAGAGCAATCAATTATGTATTATCTTTGAGCGATTGCTCAAAGAGTCTTACATTAGAAAGGCACATAAAATAATCACTAAATAATCGTACATGGTGGCTTGGGCTGGACTGTGTGAAATCAACTTAGACACACACAGGATTATAAAGTGTTTTTCACACACTTTGAAAGCCACGGTGTAAAAGGCAATGATTGTAGATGACCATGCATAATAACCGGATTGTGAAGAAGAGTCTTGCTCAACCTCATTCTAAGCATGGCATACTCCATACTGTTTACACTCACAGAGTAATAGTTATTTTTAACAATCACTAATGAGCTGACATATCCCAGCCCCCACTTCACACTTAGTATTCATTTTCAGATCTACTATTCCACTGCCTTCATAAATTCAGGAGGGCCCTGGGAGATCTCTTCCTTGCCTTGCGACCGTGCCTATGGGACATGCTGCTGTTTCTCCCTTGACACTAATTCCACTGACATCAGGGGACAGCCACACAGAAATGAACCAGGATACAAGCTCCACTTCAAGAGAAATACAGACTGTATGCATGATCTCTTTTCTTATCCCTGTCTCCCTGTTTAAGCCGTGAAGAGCTTTCCTTCATCAGTGTCTTTACTCCTGAATGTCAAAACAGGCTGTGGGACTGTCTGCCACCCCTCAGAGCAGGAGACTACAAGAAAGGTTCCCCGGTGAACATCCCAGGCATGGATCCAACTGCTGAATTAAGACAGAAGAGGAAAGACTTGTCTCTACCTGCCGCTGTGAGGATTCACTTGTTCACATTTTTCTTCTGGAAAGAAAGACTGCAGAAAAATTCCTCCCCTCTTCTTTTTAGTCTCCCATTTACTTAGAAACTAGGTTGAGAATTTGGGTCTAGCTGGTGCAAGATCAGGCTTTCCAGTCCTTTGTTGCCCCACTAGCACCAATTACCCAGGAGCAGCAAAAATCTCAGTCATCATCTACCAGAAGAGGTGATTGCTGAATGATCCTCTTGTATATGCATATTCACTATTGCTACCATGGCCACAAAATAAGTTCTATCCTGTATTCTTATTTCCAATTTGTTACAGAAAATTTTCTCCCTTTTTTGTTTCCCATGTTGAAAAATTAAGGCTCTTTACTTTTCTTTATAAAATGCCATTGCCTAACACTTGTGAGAAAAAAAAACCATAAAGCCCCTCCTCCCCACAAATGGCAAAATCCATGCTGACTCTGGTTCATCACTGTCTAATGTTTAATTCCCCAATTTTAATACAAAGGTGTAATTGCTTTCTTTTTTAAACTGTTTGGGAAACGAACAGCAATTCAGCTGAACTCAGAGGGCTCATCCATGAAATGAGTAATGCAGAGTGCTTTGGAAGTGACACAGAAGGGGTGGGGGGAAGGGGGAGCACCTGGAGATTGTAATGGTAAGGGCTGCAGGAGATGCAGGAAACAGAGAGGAAAGGTGAGAACATAGTTGCAGATTTAGGAGGAGAGGATGGATTTGAACTATGATAGAGTGGCAATGAGCACTCAAATACTAGGATGAGTCCTAGTAAAGGGTTTGAAGATAGAGAGTACATTCAATTTGTATACACAGCTGTTCCTAACGTGCCTCTGGAAGGAGGCAAGAGCAGGGTCAAGAGGTTGATGTGGTTTTTCATAGAGTATAACCGTTTATTTTAGGCCCAGTTTCCAGAAGTGATTTAACACTCCATTTAAGTGCTAGTTTTTAAACAGTAAATGGAAACACACCATTCTCCAGGAAAAAAAAAATGTAAAAAATAAACAAGCGAGGAACTTTAGCACAACCTTTGATTAGCAAGAAAAAGCATGATGACAGGGACAATGAGTCCAGTTAAAATTACCTGTAAACACAGTAATGACAGAGCTGTACACATTTACAGTGAAGAAAAACAGAGATGAAGAATGAGGGCTAGCCTGAGAGGTATTCTTGGAGAAATCTAGATTAATCTTTATATGAGCAATGTATTATTGATTGTGATTCTGAAAGCATAGCTGCAACTGTAATAGTCAATGTAGTAGTAGTAGTAGTAGTAGTAATAGCATAGTTCCTTTATTCCAAGATTTTTTTGTCCAAATGTCTGTATTGTGCATTATCCTGATACACTAGTAGAAACAGGCCATAAAGAGGCTGTCATTAGCCTGGTATCATATGCACCACCGATGGACCCAGACTTTGATCCTTGCACACAGGACTCACAGTGTCCTCTGTCTGTTTAGCTGTGCTGCCACAACATGGCACGACACTCTCCCACAGCCCATTCAAAATATGCCACTAAAAGCTGTACATGTAAATTCTGTGAGTTTTAGTTTCTTCCATCTAGAAGAGACACCCAGCAATATTTTACTTCTGCTAGTTAAGGATTTCTTAAAAGCATCTGCCCTGGATCCAGGGAGTGCTGAAGCAGTACGTGGTATTTTTCTCAGAAGAGCTAAAAGTATTGCACAGCACTCCATGGCTCCAGCACAGTGATACAAAAACCATGTGGCACTTCCAGCTACTTGATGACAGATATTCTCTTGTGTTTGGCCATATACTTACAATACATTTATTCTTAGGATTATGTCATTGAGCATAAGCTGCTTTCAGGCATTAGATCATACACCTGGTCCTTCCTCAAATGATGTTTTAACCATTTGCTGAAAGCTCCAGTTGAAAGGATGATTTGACTAAGTGACTAATTTGACTGAATGCCTGTAACACTTACAAACTATTTTTAAGCCATTTAAAGAGCTTCGTCTGATAGATTTGGGCAAAAGCTGCATAAATTGTGGGTCAGCACAAAGCAGCAATTCACAGATGGGCCTCTCTAAAAAAAATCACACTATTTTTGGAAGCATTTGCTCCTGTACCAATTCAGACTAGTACTATATCTTTTCTTTGCTCTCATGGATTAAATAGGCAACACCTTCAAAAGTAAATGCATAAATAAATTAGGTAAGAATGTGAGGTTTTCAAAGGCATACAGGCACAAAACCAGGAATTAGCTGCCTAAGAGATGACTGAAGGGACTTCATCAATGTCCCTAAGTATCTGAAGGGAGGGTGTCAAGAGGATGGATCCAGGCTCTTCTTGGTGGTGCCAAGCAATAGAACAAGAGGCAACAGGCAGAAACTGATGCACAGGAAGTTCCAACTGAATGTGAGGAAAAACTTCTTTACCATGCGGGTGAGCATGCCCTGGAACATGTTGCCCAGAGAAGTGTGGAGTCTCCCTCACTGAAGATATCCAAGAACCATCTGGACACAATCAAGTGCCATGTGCTCTGGGATAACCCGGCTTAAGCTGGGAGGTTGGACCCACTGTGGTCCCTTCTAACCTGATCCATTCTGTGATTCTGTGAACTGCCCTTTATCATGAGTTCAACACTTGCACACTCTGCTTTTTAACCACTATGCAAATCATGGAATCATAGAATGGTTTGGGTTGGAAGGGACCTTAAAGACTATTTTGTTCCCTAAACTAGACCCCTGACATGGACAGATACCTTTCACTAGACCAAGTTGCTCAGTCCCACACAGCCTGGCCTGGAACACTTTCAAGAATGAGTGTCTTGGTTTGAAAAGACAAGTGCCTGTTAAGGAAGGCAGGAACTTCCCCTGAAATGGAAAAATGTAAAACCCTCCCTCTGAATTATTGTAATCTTGAAATCAAAGGGCTCTCAGCCAAAGATAGGGGAATATGAATAACGGTTCTTTAGTAGGAAAATTAAAATAAAATTGCAGTACTGCAAAAAAAAAGCCAAAACAACCCAATGTCAGAGTCAGCATATAACCTGACACCCTGTTAGGGTGTTGCCAGCAGTCCAATGAAATGGTGGCTGCAGTCCTTCTGGAGAGACAAATGTGGTTCTGTTGGAGCAATGATCCTGTAGAACAGTGTAGTTTTCCTCTGAAGGTCCAGTGGTGGTATAGATGGGTCTAGTCTTTCCTCTGGGAAGGAGGGAAGTGGAGAAAGGCTCCAGTGGAGAAAGCACGACTGCAGTGTTCCAATTCTCAAATTATATCCAGGTAGGAATGCTTGGCTCCTCCCCCTGGGTGGAGCATCTCCCAATGGGATGATGTAATTTTATCAGTCACACAGTGAGACTCAATGGCCCATTAACAGAAGGTATCCCCCTTGGAGGGAGGATGGGTCGTGGAAGAGATAAAGAACACTGCCACACCTGGTTTTAACAGCTGGTAATAGAATATATATTTTTGGTTACATCTTGCCTTGCAACCCAAGACAATGAGGCATCTACATCTCTGGGCAACCCGTTCCAATGCCTTAACACCTTCACAAGACTTTTTTTCTTAACATCTAATTCTCTTTCACTTTGAATCCATTTCCCATTGTCCTATCACTACATGCCCTCATAAAAACTCCCTCTCCAGCTCTTTTGTAGCTCCCCTTTAAGTACTGGAACATTGCTCTAAGGTCCCCCCACAGACTTCTCCAAGCTGAACCCCAATTGAACCCCAATTGTCTCACACTTGTCTTCATAGGAGAAGTGCTCCAGCCCCCTCATCATATTTGTGGCCCTCCTCTGGGTCCACTCCAACAGGTCAATGTCATTCCTATGCTGAGGACCCTAGAGCTGGATGCAGCACTTCGAGTGAGTTCTCACCAGAACAGAGGAAAGGGGCAGAATCACTTTCCTTGACCTGCTGGCCATGCTGCTTTGGACACAGTAGGCTTTTGGGGCTGCGAAAGCACATACGCATAACATATTTAACATACATAATAACCTATACAAGCGCCTGGATTAAAAAAGTTTTGAGTGAATCTAAGTAACAGCAGTTTCCATGTACTAACTTATTACTACTTTCCTTCCCCTAAAATAAATTTCACCCCATTTTTGATTTGGGGTAGGCATATTCTGCTCTGCAAGGGGACACAAAATGCTACTAGTTCAGCATCTGCACTAATTTACATAGATGTTACTTTCCAATAGCCATTTTCTGTTGACTCTCTGTGGTTTACATAACTGCAGGAGATACAGCGCAATAAAGAATCCAGCACCTGGTTTAAAAACAGGCACTCCATTTCTGGCAGTGGGTAGGATAGCAAGAAAGCCTTTAATTCCAGCCTTTGAGTGTATCCATGCAACGTAAAGTACAAGCGTGAGAGGAACATGCTGGTAGTTATGCATCATTGCTAATGGTGCTGAGAAGCAACAAGAAGGAAAATCTAAGTGTGCTCGCTCATTTTTTCAGAGAACCTCCCTATTACAGTCAAATGAGGGTGCCATTCTTGGCAACTTGGTCCAGTGTGCCCTTTCTGGATGGCCAGCTTCCCTAGCAAGTGAGAAACTCTACTGCTTATAACATGTATTATTTATACCATGGTTGTGCACACAAAAATTCAGAATGGCTTTACATGCTTGTATGTGTAACAATACCAAGTGATGGAAATGCAGAAATTAATTGTATCACAGAAATATCAGAGAATAAAATTTTAGAAGTGTCTATATTTAATGGCTAGATATGGAACAGGTTACCAGTGAATTTAGACAGTACAGATTGTCGAGTAATTGCAGAAAATAAATGTCCCTTCCCAAACTGTGAAGAAAAAAATAAACAGATTTATTTAGCTGAAAGTGATATTTATTCTTTTCAAGGAGTCCTATGTATTCAAAAGGTAGGGATGTATTTTATACACCACAAAGGCAGCTGCGGGGCAACTGCAGCTCAATGGTTTTGTTCAGTTGAACACAAGCTACAGGGAGCCTTTATTTTTCTATTATTTATCATTTTCAGAAACAATCTAGATTGAAAACAGTAGATTTTGTTCTTTGTGCAAGGGAAACATGGTAAAATCCAGCACTAAGCAGACAGCTTAAAGACCAGTGTTAGTTTCTGAAGTGACTGCTCTTCCCAAGCAAGCGACAGGAGAGAAAAAAATTGGGTCTTGACAATACAGTAAGTAGATTTCTAAAAGGTTTTTCCTTCCAGCTCAAATATTTTATGGGACTCGACAAATATAGGCTCCACTTGTAAGAAGAGAAAAGGAGGATAATGGATAGAACAGTAAGAAAGATCACTTTGAAACAGAGTCAGAAGACTCAAAACAAGGAGAAGCTTCCCACGTTAACATATCCACTATTTTCAAGATTCCACAAGCCTATGGGTTAGGCAGTTTCCCTGTACCAACAGTAAGTAACAGTATTATTTTACCAGCTTAATTGATCACTCAAACCATTAATCTTTAAAAACAGCCCTCAAAAAATGGAAGATGTAGAGAAACAGCAAAGGACAGAGACTGTCTGAATATACAAATAACTGCTTGTTGTTTACCTGGCACCCTAAGTCCTTGTTGTATCAGCTTCCTCAGAGTGGGCTTAGATTCTTGATGGAGTTGTACAAATCAGATTTTGTTTTGGAATTGTTTCCAGCTGAAAGCCTTTTCTTTATTCTAATGATAGGAGACTTTCTTCCTATTAAATGCTTCAATGGTGGATTTAAATATTTAGAGGATCCACATTACAGAAGAACTGTCTGAGAGCATCACAAAGAAACCATTAGTTAAATCCATTAAGGATCTCCTTAAGTGGAATTCCCTGCTGTTATCTACATGATAGCCACATAAAAATGACACAGGAGAAAGAAAATATTGGGAAAAATATTCTTCCTCACATACTCTATCTGTAAAAAATCCAGGTTTACTGAAGGATCCCTTTTAAGTTGTCTCAAAAAATTTTAGCTGGGAGTTGATAGACTTTGAGCTGAATTAGAGTAGGGGAAACAACATATCTCGATATCAGCTGAGCTTTTGCCCCTTGATGCCTCGAAGAGCAGGAACAGAGTCTAGACAGAGTTGAGGAGAATAAAGGATATTTACTGAGGCCTTCAAAGGCCAAACCCGGACAGCACCAGTGCTACAAATTGGAACTCTGTCTGGATGTCTCTAAAATGGAGGCAAAGGGAGTGGGAGGGCAATGCCGAGATCTCGCTCTTTTTATGTGTTTGGGTCCATTGGTTGCATACAGGAGACCCACTTGCCCACAGTCTTCTTTCCACATTGTTTTCACTTTGAGCCTGAAGTTTGGAAAAAATGTCCTTGAGTCCTAAGTGGAGTAGGATTGTTATGTCTTCATCACGTTGTGAACGGATTGTAGTAACCCTGAACAAAAGCCACACACCAATGCAGAATAGAAAACCCAAAAGCCCAAGCCATCACCTCTCACATAAACCTTTTGTTAGACAAAAAGTACAGGATCTCTTTTTGGTTTTGTCATGGCACAAACCATCAAAGCTGTATTCAGTGCAAGACACATGAAGTATGCAGTCTTTGTGCTGTCTATTTTTAAAAAGATGCAAGTGGTAGCAGTACAGCTAAGGTGTCCTATCCTCCAAATCCTAGAGTAAGGCACTTGAGCCATCTGAATTTTAAAACTTACACCATCTTTCCAGTCGCTCTTGCGTTTACAAAGGAGAAGACGCTTGAACTCCACAAAGTCATTCTTCCATTCGCTAAACCATGGTTTGATACATGTTCAAGAAGACCATTATATTCATAAGAATCTTTCCATTCTTTATCATTTAGGTAACATTTATGTAACATTTATATAATATTTTTTGAATTCTCAGGAGCTTCTGATGTGATGTAAGCTTATGGATAAAATGCAGGTAACAAAGACAGTAAAAACACAATGCATAAATATCCATGTTGGTTGTAATATTGATATCCCTGATCTTTCTGTAAATCAGTATATAGTGTCTCCAATCATTGACTTTATCTGCGGTCCCCACTATGAGCATATTTCATAAAACTCAAGAGAGAAAGACCTGTTCTGTGTTCAAATTAGTATAAACTCATTCTATAAACATAGGAGATTTTTTTCTAAGACATTAAATAAAACATCTATTTTCTGTTGGAGAATGAGATACTCAGAAGTCTTGGCTCATTCATACATGTACATGTACATACACAGGACCATGGAAGATCACTAAGCCCACTTTGTCTTCTCAATCAGACTTTACCTGCGAAGTCCAATATAGAAGAGGAAAAACACCTAAGCAAATCTATTATTTCAGGGGTCAGCATCCTACTGGAGGGAAGGAACAGCATGTGGACATTAGGTGAATGGAACAAAACAGAAACAGAAGTATGAGTCCTGGTGGTTTGACAGCAGTGTCTATTACAGGCAATGGCTCCAGGCTTCAGAAGTCTGGACACTGGAAGGACTGCTGCATCCTGTGAGGGAAGATATTGTACATCAGGTGTCTAGGAGCCTTGCACCACTTGGACTGGGTATGACACTCCTGTCCACACCTAGAGAAACTACACTAGGACATAGTTCAGGTACAGTATCAAGTACTACTGCAAATTAAGCTCTCAAGAATGCAGAACACTGGCTGCTATGATAACATCTCCTGTCAAGGCTGTGGCAACAACTTCCTATGTCATTAGCAGCACACAATACTGCCTGGTGGAGCAGAGGGACCACAGCTTCTTCTTTGCCTGCTCCCAAAACCTCCATCACCAAACAGGCTTAATGCCCACCCAAGGAGGAATGGAGCAAAGACACACCACAGCCCTGAGAATTTTTATTACAGATTAGTAAGGGTCTTGCTCTATATCTACAGAATGAGAATTCAGGGTGTGATAAAACCAGTACTCCTGTTTAATCCCTCTATTGATTTTCCATTGGTATTTGTAACCCTTTAACAATTTAACTTCTTTGTTCTTTGCACCCCAAATAAAAGTTTTAAGTATTTTCCAGGGGTTTTTTCAACTATGCTCCTTCAAGGTAACTAATTTACAGCAACTCCTACTACTTCAAGTGTTTTCTCGACAGACAATGGGTATGTCAAGTTGCAGGCAACTTAAATGGCGGTATCTTTTAGAAAAACACTTCTGAGTAGAACAAGAAAGGGATGCACAGCCATGGGGGAAAATGTTGCCCAAAAAAAACAACGACGGCACGCAGTGTCACCAGCTTAGCAGACGGCCTACGGCACCGCAGCTCCAGTGGCACCACTGCGCGGAGGATGTGGCACAAGACCCTCAGAACACAAGAAGAAGGCAGGCACCTAAATGCTGGTCCCGGCCGGCCCCCGGGAGGCAGCTCCGTGCGCGGAGGGCAGCGGGCCCGGCGCTGCCCACAGCCCGCGGTGCGCGACATGGCGGCCGCTCCCGGCAGGCACCGGGCGCGCGGCCGCGAGGTGGCGCCGGGCGAGGCAGGGCCTGGGCCCGGCCCGGAGCCGCTCCCGGGATCATCCTGAGGAGCACCCGGGCTGGGGCACTTAGCTGCACCGAGCCGGATTGAAGCGATTGAAAGATACACGCTTTATTTACCCACTCCGTTTAAGGTCCCATATAAATATTTCTTCTTATATTAAGTGTCATTGCGACAAACTGGGATCTGTGTTGCTCCTACTCCCAAGGTCTTTGTGCTAAAATAACATCTTTTGAGGAGCAAATTTACAATACATGGATGTAGGTGATATTTGAATTCACAGTTTCAACCATTGTGGCTTTTTGTTTGTTTGCTTGCTTTATAAATCTCCCTCTCCGTGCCAGCAAAAGCAAAAACAGCTCTCGCCAAGAAGTCCTTCCATCTCCAAAAGGGACCCTTGAGAATGTCCCCAAACCAGTCACCGTCCCAGTGCCTCAGCAAGGGCTGCACAGTGCTCGTACTACAAGCTGGAGGCCGCTCGCCCAAGGAGTTGCCCAGCACAGCCCTGCCAGGCGTCTCTCACAACCGTGCCGAAGTTTTGGTCCTGCCTGAGTCCCACTGGGCTTCCCGCTGGTTGTTTGATCCCGTCTGGCTCAGGGCAGCAGTCACACTTCTGTGTCCACTGGCAGAACCAAACCAAGCTGAGCCCCATCTCCCGTGCCTGGGCAGGCAGCAGAAGGGCGGTGGCCAGCAGCGCTGGGCACACCGAGCTGCAGGGCCCCCTCAGCCTGGCACGGGAGCGAATTTGGATCCGCGCTGCTCCCACCTCCATTAGCAGCTGAGCCCTACTCCCTTGCCTGTGGTGAGCCCAAATTCCTTGGAAAGGGCAAGAAAGAACGCGCAGTAACTGCAGAGAGCAGTTCACTAATACGCAGGCTCCAGCTGTGGATTGCTGTTCCTAGCTGTGTTTGTCTCCTTGGGATGCTTGCACACCTCATGGAGAGGAATGGGCAACTTCAGTGTTCTTCAGACCTCCTGTGTGCCAGCGATGTCCTTTCTTAGGCACAATTACAACCCTGGAGCAGACACTGCAATCTTTTCTCTAGCCCTTTGCTTCTCCCGGCCTCTAGCTGTGCCCGTCCTGAGTTGTGCCTACTACACTTCCTCACCTTCCTGCCTCTCTGCCAGTCCTTCAAGTTTTCCTGAGAGGAAACCACACAACCCTGCGTGGGATGTCTGCACACACGTGAGACTGGCAGCTGCTGCAGTGGGGGACAGACAACGGGGGTGATGGTGGGACGAGTGAAGGAAGAGTCAGAGCTTCGGTGCTGGAAATAGGGAGAAAATCCCTGTGGTGGGTGAGCACTGTGAACAACACCATGAGGAACAAATAGCACAACAGCTCAAAAGGGAGAGAGAAGAAGCAGTCAGAGCAGCCAGGGAAATTTGCTTCCCCAAAACCCTCACCCCTAGGTTTGCCTTACTTAAAAACACATTCCCAGCAATCATTTCCACAATCACGTTTAAACTGTTTCTGAATGCCCTGAGGTTCAGGCTTTGAGTTCTGTTCCTCAGTGTGGAGAAAAGCTCAGGTGTGAGTGGTGCAGGTGTGGTGAAAGCTCTAACATATAACCAGTGAGTGAGTTGTATAAACTTTCTTCGAGCAGGAGAGTCATCACTAAGCTGAAGCTGCAGAGCTAGTCACAGAGAAAAAACTGCACCAGAGTACTGAAAGGCTTCAAGAAATTTATTTAGGATAAAAAGGGAGAAAAAAAAGAATTAAGGGCATGGAATGTTGCATAACTTTGTTAAGGTGGGGTAAAGGTTGATTAGTGGTCATGGCCTTCCAAATAATAGAGTGCCTAGATTTGAACAGTGAAAAAGAATTGCACTTTTAGCACCAGCTCAGTAGAGGCTGAACATGCCAGGCTGGTCCTTAAGTCATGCACACCTACCTCTTAGGAACTCCCTAGAAATGGAGGCTGTGAGCACTGCTAAATAAAGAGTAAAATAGAGTAACACCCACACCTTTCACGGGCAAGGCTTGAGAATTGCTCACAGTCTGATCAGGCTGGTGCATCTGGCCTACACTTACAGACCTAAGCAGTGATGTTCCCTCCTCATTCCCTGCTCCTGAATGAAGTGCTAACTGTTATCGCCCTTCACCCTTTCCCCTAGAGTCTTTTCTGAGAGCTAGTTTACAATGAATTTTCCAGTGTAGTTGTAATCACAAAATACACAGGGTCAGCACAATTTATTCCAGTATCACTTTTGCCAGTATTATTAAACCTTTACTTCAAATGACAGAAACTATTTTTGAGAAAGAACTTTTTTGTTAGTCATTGTTTATTCTGACTTTGTTCAGCCTGATCTTTTCATACTCCTCCCTCACATAACTCTCTGGCCAACCGATTTGGCCTGGATTTCCTGAAACTCTCTTTGCACTCTCCCTTTATTAAATACTGTCATGTGTGCCACAAAGCTGATAGTTGCCAGGGCCAATTGTGTGCCCTTTCTTTGGCAGCACCAACAAAATTGGTTGGTTTAGGAATCACTGAGGGGAGTATTTTGCTGTGACTTCTAAAATCCTAAGCAGCTCAGTGTGGATACTGTCTGCTAGTAGAATAAAACTGTCTCCCAGGAGTGGCATAAATATTATTGGTAAAAATATAATTTTACTGGTACAACTGTGTACCAGTACCTCTACTAGAGGCTTCTGTTGACACAGCTATACCTCTCAGGGCTGGCATCTCTTTAGAGCTATGCTGGTAGACATCAGTCCTGTAAATGTGATTTTGGTCATTCAGAACATATGTTCACTCTTTCCAACTCACAGTGACAACTCCATCACACAACTGCATTCAGTACAGTTACTCTTAAGACAGTAAAGGCAAATGAAGATGTAAATGCATGTTGTAATTCAAATCAGTGAAACAACATCATATTCTGCTGTTTTTCCCTTACAGCTACTTTATGCAGATTCATAGAATTTAAGGTCAGAAGATACCTTTAGGTAACATAACCTGAGGTATAACAAAGGTCAAGCAATTTTATGTAATTAAGCCTCATGATTCATAAATGAGCAAGCATCTTCTATATCATCAACCATTTTTGAGTTAAAGACACCAAGGGAAGAAGTCACCATTTTCCTTTCTAGCTTCTAGCTTTTGCCTCATGTTTTTGAATCCAGAGCCCCAAGAAGATGTTTTGACCTCTGTGATGCCATCATCTGTGTATTGGAGTTTCTCCTCTCTGTGATCCATTCTTTGATCATTCTTTGATTCCTTTTATTTCAATTTTTCTAGGTAACATTGTAATCTGTTTTCCAACAGCAGACCTGACATCAGTCTCCTAACAGAGCAGCATAAGCCATCAGGCTGATACACTAAGACATATCCTCCCCTGCTTCCAGTGTCCTCTGCAGGGAGAGGGAGAACACCCTTGTGAAAGTGTGCTCAGTGGCTACTGTCAGCTCTGTGAGTGGGACTGAAATCAGCTCAGTGGTGTGTATTTTTATTTTATGTTTTCTGTCTGCCACGCCAGGTTTTACATTGCACTGATCTCCAAGCTCTGTGGAGGTAAAAAGCATGCCTGGGCACTAACAATTCCGCTTTTGTAAGGTCTGGGGATGTTGCACTTATATATATTTTAGTAAATTAATTCCAAAATGTAGAAAGGGCTTTGACTGATATATATTTGTAGGTACAAATATATACTTCATATTAAATTCATGTTATTAAAGCCCTTACAAGAGAATCAGCCGAGCAGAAGATGACAAGCTTAAAAAGACACCATTGTGATTACAGAAAGACAAGGAAAACAAAATTCCTCCTTACTTTCATTCTTTCTAGCCCATAAAGTGTTTATGAGTAGCTGGGTTTAACTATTCCTGCCAGCACAAAAGTAATCAATAAGGGAACACCTTGTACAGAAATATTGCATTTTCTGCAGGTATAGCTAAACAGAACAGATTCTAACAAATTCCTAAGGATCCACTTTCATTATTGAAGAAGATTCTGAATTTTTAGCTCTGCAAATAACAGGCTGAATAGCCTGTAACTCAATTTTTTATTAACATCCAGTTGTACATCACATACCTTCAAGTCCAAGTGTCCCTATGTATAGTGTTTCTGAGTACTTGACATTAGACAGCTGGAAATTTTCTCAATATGATGTATAACAAGTGACTTTATTGGTGTAATTTAGGACAGACTCTGTAGAACATGTAAAAGAGTTCTTGGCTGGGAGCTGTTTCTCCAAATCTATCTGAGAAATGACTTGCAATCTTACTCATCTTCACAGGTGCTTGATGCCATTGATTTACAATTTTATATTGCAATTCTAACAGGTTAGCTGAAATAGAGCATACACGTATGAAGGACATTATTGAGTCCAATATCTCCAGCTCAGGAGAATGAGATAGTTCCCTTTCCCATTTAATCATAAATGTTTCTTTAGTGGGCAATAAAGAAAAAGCAATGGCTTTATACAATCACCCCACAATGTTCTGAGATTCATTGCTAAGGAATAAGATTTGCTCAGATAAAAAGGATTCTCTAATACAAGTAGATTTAACATCAGACTGAATAAAGGAACTCCTGAACTGGAAGTAAGGAAGCAAAACGGAATGTCTAGCATGTTCCACCTTTGTTGTATTTCTAAGGAAAATACAAATTTGTTTTTACTGACAGGTTGAGATAAATATTCCAAATAAATTAAATCAGTTGTTTCTGCAGTCTTTAGAGAAAATAGGAGCAAAATACACAATATAGTTAGAAAAAGAGGCAGATTGCTTTTAAAGCTGGTATAGACTCCATCCCAGGAACAGAGAACTTGGGTTCAGGGCTGGTCATAAAACCTGCAGTTTCCACACCTTCCGACTCATGATCCCTCTGTTTTCAAAACCTACCTAAAATGTCAGTTCCCCTTAGCTGAATAATGAGCTGCATTTATACAACTGTAACAGAACCCGCCATACTCAAGAGGCTTGCATAATGATTTTTGTGATTCCCTTTCCTGCCCAAGTAAAGTTAGCAACAAGTCTTTTGAACAGGATGGAGCACTGAATGAAGTTCACAATAGTGAACTTCAAAACAGACGTAGAGATCACCTAATTCATTCATACTGAACCAACCTAATTAATCAGCAGTGCTCTTCAAATACACTACTCCATTGAGCTGTGCAAATAAGATCCCTGTATAAAAATTATGTGTATTAAAATTAAATCAGCAGAGTGTTTAATACTGGCTTCACTTTGCTCTTGCTGAACTTTGATTCTTCTGTCACAAGGCACGTTGAAAACCTTCTCAGTAGTAACAGCCCTTCAATGAAGAACAAAAAAGACAAGGTGACTGTGATGATTTTACATTATGTGGCCTTTCCCAGAATGAGTGCAGTCCCTGATTTCTAGCTAGTGAGAATCACCATAGATAGTGGTTCCCAAATGATGGTCCTTTCTTCTTGGACATATGCACAATAAGTTTACACTCAGCATGGAATGGCATGGCAATTCAAACTTAAATGTGGTCAAATGAAAACCATATTTGTCCAATCCTCTGGATGAGAAGAAGCCAGTTGTAACATGGCAAAAAGATATACATACTTTTAATTTTGTTACAAAGTCTGCTGAATAGATTAGAAAAATCGTAATAGTATTTGTATATTACTTTTTTAAGAAAGAGAGAGAACTCAGAATTTTTCTCTTCACTTATAATTTTCCTCAAATCTATCAACTGAGTTAAAATATGAGGGATGGACTGTTTGGAATAGAAAACAAACAGAAAAAAAATTAGCATAAAAAGCAAGCGTATTGTCAGTCCCTGAGTCTTTCCTGCCTCTGACTATAGTATCTGGATTTGTTAATGCAGATGACTCACATTGTTAAGTCTTTGTTAAATAACTAGATGATATTTTGGATTAATAATAAAATGGTTTTTCTAATTTTAATAACATTACTTTTTATATTTAAGCAAGAAGAAACAGATGTTTTAAACAATCCAGTCCTCATCACATGGTAGATTCTCTAGTCTGTCACTAAGTTTGATGGCTTAACAGGAGCAAGGACTACATGAATTAGTAAGCATTTCTAGGATCACACCCTAGACTAATAGCATTTTGAGATCTTTTAGATCTGCATATCTTAAAGTAATTTACATCTAGGATATTAAAAAACCCCTCCTCTTAGGTTAGTTTAGCTCTTAGCTTATTTGAAGCAGGTGGCTAGCTGTGTGGGATGCTCTTCTAAAGAAATGCTTCGCCCTCATAATGAGGATTTGATTGTGGCTGTGGCAATCAGGCATGTCGTGGCAGAGAGGATGTGAAAGTGAGGTACCCGAGCGGCCGTTGGTGGTGACGTCCTGTTTGCTGAGGACAGGAGCAGCGTGTCCATGGGGACTGCGCGTGTAACCGACAGCTACTGAACCTCTCAGGAGCACAGCTTTCTCCTCTGCTGGCTCCCTGGGAACAAAGCCATGGCTGCTCCTTCTCTGGCTAAAGTGTGGAGCAGCTTCATCCAAACTAACCTGTCAGAGTGAATCTAGAGATCACAGGCATTTCAGCTGCATTCTGTGCAAGGAGCATTCCCTTGCAAGGATTGCAAGCTCATTTTTACAGCTTACAGGCTCTATTGAATTGCTGTATAAGCAAGGATGGTGGGCCAGCAGCTGTAATACAAACCTGAGACTCTGGAGATGTATATATAGTTCAGCATATGCTTCGTAAGTGTACACCCCATTGATGCAGATATAGAAAGAATATAATAAGAAATTAATAAAGAAAGAAAGATGGCAAACCTCACACCCTGGAGTTTTTACTACTCCAGCCTGGACATGTAAAGAATGGATAAATGGTCTTTACTGACATGTAACTGTCTCTATATCACCATGATTAATATTTAGGCCCTAAATAGATGGGAGTCCATCAGTACATCAAAAGTATCATGTTTATTGAAGAGGTTACTACCACCTGCCAGCTGTTTATTGTCCCTCAGCTGGAGTCCACTGTCTCCTCAGATCTGTTGGCTCACTTTATCCTAATCTTATTTAAGTAAATGGGTCTCAGTGCAGATAGTTTAAATAGCAAATCTGAGAACTTGAGTTGTTTAATCCAGGCAGGGTTCGGGAATATGAGCAACTGTATCAGCAGATGTGAGGATCATTAATATCTGACAGGGTGATGTGGACAAAAAATGAAGACAGTAACTTTTTTTCACTGGCTCATCTGGATTTTGGAAAAGTGCACCTGTTTACAATCTTAGGACATAATTTTCTTTCAGCAGTAGTGTTGGCTAAACAGACCCTATTATCTCCTTCTGCTACCAAACCTCTTTGGTCCAAGTGGAAGAAGTGGTAACAGCCTTACACGCTCTGCCCCTTCTCTTCCCCCTTCCTGTTATGCCAGCTACTGTTTGGGCCGTTGGGTGAGTCAGTGCAAGGATCTGGATAAAAATAAGTTTTCTTTCTCCCCTCTTGGGTTGCTGGCACATTATGCATCTGTGCAGACCCTTGCATCAGCACCCCCAAGGTCCATACCAGGTGACTGTGGCCATCACCTGCAGCTCCTGGAGCTGGCGCTGCAGCAGAAAGACATGTTCATGCAGTCACGGCATTCCTCCCTCGTGTCTCTTTTCCTTGATGGTGCAGTGGAAGCAACTGGACTTCTCAGTGTACAGGAGTGCTTTGAGGGTAAATGTATCAAAGCAACAGCTCTCAAACCAGGAAGTTGCTCCCTGAGAAATTACAAGATGTACCAAGTTGGGATGGACAAAGCTCAGGACAATTTCATGTGACCTCTTCCACCTCTCATCTGCCTCACTCTCTTTGAGGCTTTGCAGCTCTTCATCTCCAAGAGCATTCACTTTGTGTCCCTTGTGCAAAGGAGCTGAAGAAAATTGGTACAGGGGTGAACTTTGTTGGAACTTGGAGGGCAGGATTACAGTGTGAGTGATATTTATGAGTGATTCAGCATGACTATACTTCAGGAGGCTAAGGCAGGTGCAAGCTGGGATGCAGGAATTTGGAATTATCCAGTGGGCAGATGTGTATGCATGTGTGAAGGGGTGGGGAATGAAGATAATATGAGGGAAAGAGGGAATTACAGACTATTACAGCAAAGGAAAAAGGTGAGTCTCCAGCTAAAAGACTCAGAGATGCTGTATTTGTGATTTGTATATGGTAAAATACTACAAAAATGGGTTAGAAATAGAGTGTATTAGGCAAAAACATCATTTGTCACACTTATAAAAATTAAGAATTACATATACACTGTAGTCATAGAAGAAAAAAAGTTTGCAGAGGAAGAATACTGTGCCATATTGCATTAAAATCCATGCATTTCTCTCTGTACATAAGAATATCCTACAGAAAAATATTTTACTTCGTTAAGCCATGGAGGCCGCAGTAATTTCTTTCTAGAAACAGCAATTGATAAATACTGTTTTATATAAAATATAAGACTATAGAGTGGAAAAAGTTTAGGAAAGAAGACTAAGGCTTTTTATTTTTCTTGGAACATCCAGCATGTTTACAGCTAAGGTACCTATTTCATTTATTTTGAGTCAAACTGTCAGTTTGACTGTTCCTTCAATGTATCAGTCAACCTGGCATGCTACAGCTGTCAATAGGATGGACCTCCAACCAGTATGTAGCTAGCAGCAAATATTTCTCTTGGTTTCTCATGTATCTCTTGCATATTAGAAAAGAAAGTTTGTAAAAGGCAGGAGAATGGGAAAGAAACTTGGCAGAGAACTCTATGATTACTGTTATACTGATCCTTGTTTAACTTTTCTGATTTATAAAAAATGTGACCATAAATTATTAATTCAAAGGAAGGCCAGCCTTTTCCTGAATTTCCCCAAAATGGCACAGGATCCAGAAGTATTAGTGTCATTCAGTTTAAGGCTTGAATTTCACTGGTGGGTGAACCCCGAAATCAACAATCCCTCCTACAACTGCCAAATGCAAGATTTTGTTTTGATTTTGAAAATTGGTTGAGTCCCTATCTCACCAAAGTACAGACACAAGAATTGTTTTTTCACAGAGACCTCAGTCCACAGAAGCACTTAAGCAGGGCTTAGCTTTAAGGAAGCAAGTGATCTTTTTGACTTCAATGGATGATTCGAATTTGTAAACTGAGGCATTTAAACAGTTTATTCAAGTGGTCTAACTCTAGCATGTTGCATTTAAATAATAAAATCATGTATGACATTCTCGAGATGGAGATGGTGATGTTCTGAAGTCCTTTTGTTTACACATTGCCAAAAGAAATTGATTAAATTGCCCGGGATTAGTGGCTGCCAGAGATTGGATTTTAATTAAATGGCACTATGTGTCACTCTCTACATGTTTTAGGCCATGATCTGTTGGCATTAACCACATTTTTTTCAAAGTTCATTTTGTCCAGCTAAAATAAATTTTCTACACTTACCTACAGGCTTTTCACCTAACAGATTCTGGCTTATCAGCTGGACATCTATGGCACTAGTTTACTTCTTACATTTGTGACTGAAATGTAAATATTACATAATAAAGAAAACACCGCTGTGTGACATTTATATGTTGACCACATAAGGGATCTTTTAAAGCAAAATTCCATTACTATAGTTCCAGATACCAGGCTAAGGCAGCTCTGAGCTGGCTGCTTACTTTTCTGCAATCTGATTTATGCCTTATTGAAATAAATTAAAAGATTTGCACTGACTTCAGAATGATTTTGATTGGATGTTTAACTAGTAATAGAAGTGATAATTTAATAAAAGCCCACGTACTTCTCTCTTTTTTCCTCATTAAATCTAATGCAAATCTAAAAGAAGGAAATTGAGAATTACAGTGCATTTGACAACAGTTTCATTAAATTGTGCAGTGGATTTAACCATAAAGCACAACAAGATCCCAATGAAAAGCTTTTTCTGTTGTACACAGAGACTCCTGTGTGCACCACGTCAAATTCAACAGGCTCTTGAACCTTGGACTGGATTTTTACAAAAAGAAATTGAAATATTTTTCCCCATACCTCTAACATAATATCTCATAGATATTACAATATTGGTTTGTTTTCTGTCTGTCTCTTCAGTGTTACTCTTTGTGTGACTTGGAAGGCCAAACGGAAGGATGGCTGCTGCATTGCTGGGAAAGGCCGTATGTTTCATGGGGTCGAGCTACGAACAGGTGGCCTAGGCGGTCTGTATAAATGTTGTAGCCAATGGTGTAAACAAATTACCAACAGTAAGTTTAGAAAATTATGTTGTTTATTTTGAAGACGGATCCTAGAGCACCAGAGTTTATAATTTATCAGGAAAAATCAAGAGGAAGAAACTACACTTGGACAACATTGGTTTATAGAAAATAATTAAATTGAAGGAACAATGAAAATAGAACTAAAGTTGAAACTGCGATATGTACTTGCGATATCAAATATCAACGCAATCACTTTGCAGCAGATAATATGCATGGCAATTAGAGCTTTTTTACATTATATTATAATAAATTCATAATTCATGCATACAATGAGAGCTTTTGGAAAGGAGTATTTGAATTTAACAAACACTACCACTCATCATCTGAGCAAAGATGGCAAAAGGAATTTCAACATTATTTGTGATCTAAAAAAATTGAACCATCGTTGTTGCTTTGTGTTGTGCTTCCCTTGCACAGACTGCAGTGCCTTCTGTCTGCTTTAGGGTGTGGCATCTGCCATTGGGGAGGAAAAACTGGCATGTGTTGCCTTTTATAGCAGACTGATTTCATTGTGCTGAGGGCCTCAATTTTATAGCCTCTTAGTTCCAATCTTGTAGCCGAGTTGCTGAAACAAATGGGAGGAAAAGGAGTTAGTGGTACGAACTCTTCAGTTTAAAGCCTCATCCTTTTTTTTCCCCTTTTTACCTAGGGAAAACATTTCAAAGTAAATCTCTGTTAAACTTTTGCAGGTTATTTTCCTGATTGGAAAGAGTTGCAGAGTGTGTCAAGAAGTATTGCGATCTGCAGCCTAGGCACTATCAGCACAGCTTAGCAGATCATCGATGTATGTATTTTTGCTCAAATAAAAATGCCTCAAAGTATAAGTGTTTAATTGATTTTATATTTTATGTTAGAGTACACATGTAAAGAAATACACGCAAGGAGACATCTATATTTTTATTTGCATATGAAAGACTTTAAAAATCAACTTAGGTGGTTTAATGTGTATAATTAGCGTGCATTTGAATATAGAAAAGAAGAAAATCCAGGAGATAATGTCAAAAAGGCTCACTAACAAAGATGTAGTATTCTCTTGGCAAAAGCTGATGAATGATTTGGCATGAATTCATCTTACGGTTCTGTTATTCTCTCTCCTACAAAGATGATATATCCCTTTCTAGCAGTTTGCATAGAATTGCAATTTGTTGTTGTTACAGACTGTAATGACCCTTGGGTATGCACCTGATTCCCCCAGCTAGAATTACTCACCATTCTTTTTCATGCTCTGTGTTTATATATGTGTAGCCATATAGCATTTTTGCACTTGCAAAGGATACCAAAAAACCTCACACAAAACCACCAACCAACCAAAAAAACCAAACCCCCAACTGTAAAACAGAAGTATTAGCAAGATGTACTTCACGAGCACTGAGACTTTTTAAAACTAAGTCCATAATGCAAATCATAATATTTCCAACTTTTCAGAGAGAACTAAAATTAATAGACACTGGAATCACTGCTCATACATTTATCAATAATCTTTGCATGTAACTCAACGTTAGAGCATGAAGCTTCTGCTCCTTAATGTTTTCACAGTGAATTCAAAAAAGCCTACCTACTTGTGACAGCATCTTTCTTGATATGCTGCATTTTTCTCTACCATTATGATTGAATCTATTTATCCATTTTGAAATTTGAAAATGTGCTTACCTTTAACAGAGCGTATAAATATATTAATTCAAAACATCGTGGTTTAGATCCTTGGTGTATTGAAAACATTCGCTAACATCCCAGTTTGCTGTATCCATAGCCAAGTATTTGATCTCCCAAATGCTTTCATTAGTTGAACGTAATGTGTGACTATTACCTTTTGTTATACTAGGGTATCACTTGTATTAAGATAGTTATAAAAAAAACTTCAGACTGTTCTGGTTCAAAAATGTAGGTCAGCAGCTTCCCATTTGGAGCAAGAGTTACTCAGATTACATATTTTGGGGTTTGTGTTAACTATGTTTTCATGAGTGTCTTGTGCATACTGGAAATTATATTGTTTGGGGAGACAATTATGAGACCAAAAATTTCTCTCGCTCTTTGATCAACTCCTGTTGAACTGCAAATAAGTACCCAGAACATATTGAAAACGGCCCTATATATAAAAGCATCATCAGTGCAAATGACCGTTAGAATTTGGAGACAGCTGGACAATGTGGACAACTGCAAAGACGCTACCGCTGCAGAATTTTAGGTTAAATTTTATAACCGTCTTCACATACAATATAAATCTTCAGGGGGCGGGTGGCTGGGGGGAAAAAAACTCCAAAACAAATCTAATTTCGCCGTCACACGAGCAAACGTGTCCCTGCCCTTGGAACACGAGGCGGTTGCTGAGCACGGCACACAGGGCTGGGGGGCAGCGTCCGGGCCCCGAAACTTTGAGCGATCCATCTGCTCCGGCACAGCGGGAGCGCATGGCGGCCCCTCGCCTCCCTCCGGCCGAACCGGCCCGCGCGGGACAGCGCCGACGGCGGCACCCTCGGCCCCGCAGCACCGGGGACAGTCCGGCTCCCCGCCCCGCCCCCGCGGCGTTCAGCGGCCCGGGGAGCCCGTCGGGGCCCGCAGCAACCCTCGCGGGTTCGGTGCTCGGCGCAGGCCGCGACCCCCCGCGAGCACACGGGCGGGACCTCGCTGGGAGCGGGGGGACCCGCAGGGGCCGCGCCACCCATCCCGCCGCGCTGCCGGGAGAGCAGGGAGGGGAGCGGGAGCCCGAGCAAGTCCAGCGTGGAGTCCAGTCCGCGTTTTGCGGGTGCGCGGGAGCGATCGGGGCGGAGGGGGCGATGGCTGCCGGCGCTGGCTCGCTCGCTCGCTCATGCCATGCTGGGCCAGCGCGGCTCCGGCAGACGTGTGTTTACCCATATCCGGGTTAGGGAGGAAAGGAGGAGAAAAAAAAAAAGTTTCATTTAAACCTGAACAAAAAAACTTTCAACATGAAATCACACAGCGGGAACGGGCACAGACCGTAAGGCGTTCTTACCATTTCTAACCTCAACCACGGACTCGGGGAGGGAAATCGCTGTAACTCGGTGCGTGCGGAGCGGTCCGCAGGGGATACTCTGGGCTCAGTGAAGTCCCTGCCCCGGCCGCTTCTCCTTCTGCCCCTCTCTTCTCCTTCCCCCCACCCCTCTGCTCGCCCCCAATTTTTCAGGGTGGGAGTCGAATTTTTTTGTTCCGTTTATTTTTTTCCATTTTGGGGGTTTCTTTTAATTTTTTTTTGGTAGTTATTATTATCAGCACCAGTTTCTCCGGACTCGCAATGTTGCGATGATCATGGCCGCGCAAGTCGCAGCGGCTCCGGCGAGTGCGAACAACAGCAAGGGCAAAGCCCCGAGCCTGCCGGGCGGCCTGGGCCCAGAGCGAGGCCCGGGAGGGGCCGGGGCTCCCGGGCCGGGCCCCGCGCTGGGGGTCGGCGAGGGGAGTCCGGCCGGCGGCAGCAGCGTGAATAATTTAGATCACCATCTCCACCACCACCACCAC
>VWYI01015199.1:28267-74834 GCA_013399455.1 Anthoscopus minutus
AAGGGGAGGGGGGGAAAGGGGGGAGAAAGAAAAGAGGGAAAAGTCCTTGGCGTCAACGAAGGGGCGCGGGCACCGGAGCAGGCCGCCACCGCCCCCGCTCCCTCTCGCACTCCTCTGCCCCCAGCCCCGGTAACTCCGGCGATCGATCGATGGATGGATGGACCCGATCGATAGGCAGGCGCGATGATCGCGGGGCGGCGGGTGCGGCGCAGCGCCTTTCCGGGGCGGCGCGGGCCGGCGCGGCGCGGGAGGAATGCCGGCTGCCGGGCGCGACCCTTGGAGGAGCGTCCGGGTCTCCTCCGCCCGCCAGGTTGGGAATTTGAATTGTGGAGGTAAACTGGCTGCAACCGTCTCCCGACAGCTGCCTCCGAGTTGACATCTAATCTGCCATCTGATTGGCTCCGCGCGCGCCACTGGGCACCTCGCGCCGCTGATGTAAATAGAGGCGCTGGAGCGGCGCAGGCACAGGAGCCCCCGCCGCAAACACCGCCGGCACCGGGGGGCACCGGGGCACCGCCGCCACCGCCGCGCCGGCACCTTCATCCCCCTGCGCCCCCCGGCCTGCCCGCACCGCCTGCTTCTCCAGGGCACCGACTGATTTGTTTATCTGCATACCTCTATTTACTTATTTCAGATTTTTAATTCCGCGCTAATTAGGGGCGGTAGGGAAAGTGCCTCGTAATAACAGCGCTTTTGGATGAGGGTTTGGGTTTTCGGGTCGCGTTCGCGCCTTCTTACAAAGAAAAAAAGAAAGACCCCTAACAAACCTAAACATTCTGTAATGTTGCAGATTACGGGTGTTATGCGAGGGATTGGATTTTTATTAAAAAAAAAAAGAAACCAAAATCTAGCTTCGTTGCATTTCTGTTAGCTCGATGCCTAACCTGTGCATGCCTCTTAAAAAGACCGTCTTTGCATGTGAGCTGCTGTAGGTGAGAGCATGCAGTGTACTGTACAAAGAAGGGAAGAAGGAGCCGCTCTGCTAGGGGTTGTGTTTCAGCTCCGCAACAAATTCAGATGTTCGGGAGAAAACGTGCTTTTGGGTTTGAATTGTGGTTAGAATACTTCAAGAAGTATCCGAAGTTGTTGATCTTGTTATTTTTCTATACAAGTGTGAGATTAAGCTTAAATTCTCTGTAGGAAAGTGAATTGTGTTAAATGGAGTAGTGCATTAGAATTTTATGGATTTCTTTTCCCTTCAACAAGATCTTTCTATTAAGAACTATTAAATCTTTTAATAGCAAGGTCTGACAGGAACAAATGCAGGTGTATGGTTTTGAGGTCCTCCAACGGCTGGATCTTTCCATAAAGTAATGAATAGAATCTGGAAAAATCACTGCTTAATATTGCAAATAGTGTATTAATCCTGAAAATAAAATAAAAATCTTAGATGGGCTGTGTGTATGTTTGTCTACTTCCAATGGACCATCCCTATCATGTTTTTAGTTTTTATTCCATTTTCCTTTATTTTAATTCCAAGGAAATAAGATGTGTGTGTGTTAATTTTTACCTTTTTTTAAATTTGCAGTGGTAAAAGAGTCACTGGTAGCCATAATGTAATGAGGCCTCGTATGCATAACCTTTCATAATTACTCTAAAAATATTTGCATTGTCTCCTTTTAAACAGGTAGTTCAGAATTTGTGGCTTTAAAAGCTAGAAAGACCATTGTCAGACGTTGTATGTGCTGGTTCAGGGTGCTGTTTCTTCATAGCAGAGATTGTTTAAAGTATTTTATTTTTATTGGATGAGTGAAAGTAAATTCATTTATGTCCTCAGTATGACCCTTAGAAATACTTCCTTATATTTTTAAGGATCTAACCTTACATCCTCTCTTAGAGATTTCTTTTTTCTTTTTTTTTTTCCTTTTTTTTGTTTGCACCATAAGGATTGGCATGCAGCTTAGAAAGAATAGTCTGGCAAGAGCACAATTTCTTTGATTATTTTTAAAATTCTTTTTTCCCTCAAAATAATTGTCATAAAGGCAAGATATCATTGTTTTTTGTATTATGATTTTTCCATTTAACCAATAAGAGATTGAGAGTAAAAATTTTTTTTTATTTTAAATTAATATTTTTTGATGTATAATATGGATTGTGTAAAAAAATAGTTACCATTAGCTTGCAGAACACAATTGGTTTTGGACATTGTTATTTATTTTTAATTCCCACATGTCAATCTCCATGTATGTTGTATCATTAAGTAGAGAAATTGATTGCTTTTTGAAAGAGAAAATTGGAATATTTAGTCCAGCATCTGAACAGAAGGCTTCTCTATAATTTTTTTTAATAATCATCTGTGTGTGTGCTCTTGATACGTGTATACACACATTGGAATATGCTCACTTGTCATGTGTCTTTGCAAAGCAGATGTTGATTGGCCCCTAAGCCTATAAGGAACTATTGTCCTGTGAACAGAGGAAAAGGACCGACAGTAGGCTACAACATGTGAGATGCTTGTTCGGGAAATTCTTGCCTCGGCATGGGTGATTTTTGTAATATGCGGAACTGTGGCATCCTGCTCTGAACTAAGTTCTGTATTTGTCCAGCCTATTAAATTATTTAAGAAAATTCTGCTTCCATTTAATTTAATCACCTTACCCAACTGAGAGATGTGATGGAAGCTTGTGATAGAGGACTCCTGCTTCTGAAGAAATGCGCATTTTCAAAGCAGATGGTTGTTGCTCACACAGATACATTGATTTGGTGGTGGGGAGCTTGTGTGATGCTAGTACAGTACTTCGTCATTCAGGTCTTTTGATTATTGATTAATCCTTGACAGCGTACAGATATTTAGAGTCCTGAGGCTCCTTTTATTCTTCACTTCTGATTTGCACTGCAGTAGTTTAATGCATTAGCTGGCCTCTCTGTGTGCACTTTATACATGTCTTTCTCCTTTGTGCATGTGTGTTTGATTTACATACGCCTACACAGAAGGAGAGAACCTGGGTCTTTTCAGGATTACCTGTATTAGCTACAGAGCAAGTGTTAGAGAAAAAATCTGTCCAGCTGCTCTGAGTTTGTGTATGTGTTGTTTGTTTTGTTGCAGAGAAACTCTGAAAATGCCTGATTCTGCAGCTCTTTTTATGCCAAATAGATTGCCCGTATTGAGAGTTCTGGCTTAGCCAAGGCTAAGCAGAATCATGTCCTGTGCCTGAAGACCATTAAACAGCTGTTAGTGTGGTGAATAGATTCTTGATGTCTCAGTGGGAGAATAAAATATATTTTTCCCTGTGCAGTTTCAAATAAACAGTTTAGTATTCACATAGCTTCTATTTAGAAGTAGCAAATAGCAATATTCACAGTTAGTAGCATCTATATATATATTGCGACCATATATTTGACACTTTGTGGTTTGGTGTTCAGTTAATGGTTTCTGTAGTAGCGCTTGTGCCTACACATGGAACAGCAGAACCCTGTCTATGAGATACAATAAAGAAAGAGAGATGCAAACCTGCCTACTCTATTACTGCTTCCATAATGTAAGCATTCTTCTACTAAGCAGTTGATTACTGTCTTTTTGGTATTCTGATCTGAATCTCGGGGGATGAAAACTATCCATTGCTAAATTTTCTGGTTACATTTGCAAAATAATGTTTTTGAAGTTAGTAAGCATGGTCTGTTAGGTGATGCTTGTTCATTCTGAAATAGTATCTTAGTTAAAACTAGATTAAATTCGTGCAATGAAAACAAGTTTGATTAGTTACTAATAGATCTTTCTTACTTTTGTGCCTCAAGTATTTTGTTACAGGTATTTTGACATTCTAATTGTTAACATGCGAATGGCAGTAGTTTATTTACTGTTTGGTCCCTAAGATTGTTTCTGTGCCCTATACCAGTTATATCTTTCTGTACTTCTTCAAAATGTGCCGTTTATCAGGAGGCTTTGAAGATTCTCTGTGGATATGTAAAGCAGTGTTGCCACATTCACTGTGCATGCATGCTCAAGGCTGCAGAATTTCAGTAGCATGTGTTTGTGGTAGGCAGACTTGCTAGAATATATTTCAGAATTGTGATTATTAAGGTACTTGGGAAAAAAACTTTTTTCTTTCAATTTTGGGGCTATTTACATAGTGTTAAATATATGTTTTGGTACGATTGAGTGAGGACTTTAATTAAACTTAAATTAAAAGTATACCTTAGTGGTTTTCAAATTTGTTTTGAAAACTAGTAAGAGAAAAGTGCTGCTTAGCGATGTTGTTTTTTTATTGCTCAGTGCTTATAGAAGCAAATAAATGTAACGCACAAAAATCTTGTGGAGCCAATTGTATTAGAATAAAATTTATTTTGAGGAAGTCTTATCTGTTAATAAATTCAAAATTATTTTTTAGTACACCTGAAGGGTTTCTATACATTTGATGTATGTTTTGCCATTCAGATCATAATACTACCCTTTTACTTTTTCTGTTCCCCAGTCATACCTGTTCATGCTCAGTTTCACATACAAATGGTGATGTGCTGGCAGAGTGCTGCAGTGTTTGTGTAGTAGGTGGGCCAGATGATTTCCATTGTTGTACTTCCAGTTCTGAGCGTGTGGCATCCAGTGATCCACATGTCAGCCCCAAAAATGCCAAACCCAGCCAGGGTGGTGTTGCACTGCAGTCGAGGAATCTTCAGGGATGAATAAATCTTAAGATACCTATGTGAATCTGTGAACAGTGGGAACAGTAGACGGCTAATTTGTACAGGAGTGATTTTAACTAGCTTTATCTTCTCAGTAACAATATTTCAAGTATGTTTGATATTTACACTATTTTTCCAGAGTGCCTTGGATTGGAGTAGTTTTTTACTGGATCAAGAAATTATTCTTCCTATTCTACAGGGTAGGGAAACTGAGACATATAACATCCACTTTGCTGCAGACAGGCACACCCGAGGACAGGTCTTTTGGAAATAGCCAGGGTCTCAATGCCATAAACTCTAGCTTTTGAATAAATCCAGTCTTACTGTGAACACAGTCTGTTGTGGGAGAACGTAAGCTTTACTGGAATCTATTCAGCAAGTAAGAAGACAAATAACTGAGCAAAACGAGGGTTTTGTCTGCAATATCAGTTCACTTAAACTAAAGGCACCATAATCCAAAATTTCAGCATTTCCTGCACTGTTTTATCATTACATACCCAATATCATCTGTATAAAGATGCTAGATTTCTCATAGAAATTTAACTCTGAGGAAAATTGAGTTGAACAAGTGCCCAGGAGCTTAATGAGTGTCATGGAACTTGTCTTTTGATTAATATTTTGCAGAGCCCCAGTGTGTGTTGGGGCAGGATGCGTACAGGGGTACATGCACAGATTTCCTTACCACCAAGTCCGGTTGTTTTATCTGGAAGATACATTTTCTTCAGTTTTGAAGTGAACAGATTTGATGCAGAAATCAGTCAGTTGTTATGTCTTATTTAAAGATTGCTTTTCACGTGGGAATTGTTCTTACTGCAAATAAGAAATACCTTTTATCAAATGTTGTGTTCCCAATGTAGGATGCTTATGTTATCTGAAGGTGCCTGCAGTTGTTTAGGAAATTGTGGAACCTGAGATCATTGTCCTGATGCTTTTATTAAAATATTTATGTTTATTAAAACTAATATGAAATCTGTATAAAACCTCTTGACAGGCATGATTTGAAAGGGTGTTGATACACTGTGCATTTATATTCCATGTGTAGTGGAAATGTTAGTTGCCTTATAAACAAGTTTATGAAGTGGCTGAATTTCTATATATGTAGTGGCCAATTTGTGGATATAAAACAGTTTGATGGTTCTGCAGCATGTATAAGGAATTGCTTTCAGTACAGACCTATCCATGTGTGATCTACATTCATATTACTTTTTGCATTTGAGTCATTGTGGGTTGGTAACTACATCAGAAGGACTAAGCATGTGTAGAAGTATGTAACCTGTTTATTAGTTTTTTCTCTGATTTTAAGAGCTATTAATTGTTTGCACCTGAACATGCAATTGCCAAATGATGTCCTGCCTTTGAGAATTCACTGCTGTACTGTGTCTTCACCCTACATTGTAGGCTTCTCAGATTTGAAAAGATACTGGATTCAGGTTTGTGATGTAGTAATTGTTTATGAAGACATCTGTCTGAGTGATAGACCCTCTGACACTTCCATCTGTAGGGCTGTGCCACTGATCTCCCTTGCCACCCACATCAGTCTCTTTCTGACTGTTGGAGGGTAGGAAAGAATATTCTTCTAATATTTTTTAATTTTTTTTTAAATTTAGGAAGTCGATGTACATGGAATTTTAGTGTTTGCTTAAAAAGAATAAATATGAAAATGTGGAAAACCCTTGATGTATAAATTCCTTTTTTTTTTTATTAAGGGATAGTGTTGTGTTACTGTTAGAGTTGTGCAATCTTCTACTTCAGTTTTTTACACTCGTGGGGTTTTGGGAGGGCAGTTTGGGGTTTTTTGTCTTTTTTTTTTGTTTTGTTTGGTATTTATTTTAGTTATCTACTTATTCAGAAAATAAGTCTTGTAGCAGGGCTTTCTCTTGGATGCGATTCTGCCAAGTTACTGAATTAATTTACTTGCCCTTTAAAGACCACATGGCTAGGTTCACTGAGAAGTTCTGTTGTTGCAGCTACATAGTTAGATTCAGGGAATTAATTGCATCCTTGACTAATAGCTGTTGTGGCAAACCCCTTTGCATTTAGTTTACCATTGGGGTGGTATCATACCTTCACCACCAAAATAATAGCCTTTTTAAGAAGCCTCTCTTGAGGGATTTGTGGATATGGCTATTGAGGTATTTTGCTGAATTTTTCAGAAGGTAGATAGTTCCACAACAGGTTTTGGTCACCTTTTAAAAGGGCAAAAAGGTCTGTGTTGCATGGCAAAGAGAGGGCTGTCCTGGCTGTAGCAGTCCATGGTTCAGCTGTCTTCCACAGAAGGACCTCAAGTTGGAGCATGGTTGTTCTTGGTTTGTTTGAGTAAAGAAAGGAAATCGGTTCAGAAAACCCCAAAAGGAGAGGTCCTGTTTTAAAACATAATTGTAGTCATGTGTGCTGTTCCCAGTGTGGACGTGGCTTAATTCACAGATTGATTGACGTGGAATAGTGTCTTCTTTACACAAGCAGTGAATTCAGCCATAGTAAGTACGTTATGTGACTTCAGGAAAATGGTATTAGTAGAGGATTGGTGCAGGAATTCATGATATCTCTCAGCTGGCTGCATGAGCTAAAGGTAGCTGCTTTCACTGACTGATAACCTCAGTTTCCGCATGTTAAAATAAGGATAATATTTGCCTTATTTAATCATTTGAGTTTGATGTGCAGCTTTAATTACAGAGTAATGAAGAATAAATAGGTAGCCTAAATACTTGTTACATGTGAATGTATCCAGTCTGCACTGTGCTTCCTCTGATTGGATGGGATCTGAGACTTGGTGTTCCCAGCGCTGATCATGTTATTTGGTTAGCTTGTCAGACTTACTTGTTTGTAAGCAAGATACTGAAACATCAGCTCCGAAAATTTCTTTTGAAAGCACAAAGACAGGATTTGTAGTTCTTAAATTTTATTCTTTTAAAGTTAAAAATAAAGATAAGGAGGTTTGTTTTGACAGCATCAAAGGAATATGCTGGTTTGTTTGCAGCCTTTGATTTGGATGGAATGTATGGAGTTCTGTATTTTTTTTTGTGTGTAGCAATTTATGTTGTGAATATTTTGGATTTTCTGTTTATATGAAATGTTAGTATTGATGTCTTATTTTCAGGCATGATTTATGGAAAATAATTGTGCTTTTGTGATTTTTTTTTTAAAATTCGGTGTTTCTTATTTGATTGAAATTCCCAAGCGAAGAAAAGTAGTAAGCGTGTTCTTTAGAGCTGTTGCTGTTTCAAATTCATGGTTGGTCATAGAGACTATTTATTGAAATATTTTTGGAAAAAATAGAGGCAGGTACATTTGAGGCTGTTTTAGCTGCATACCAGCAGTAGCAAAATAATTTTACTTGGCAGTTTTACTTATGTTTGAAAGTTCTTCCTTCCTCTAGGCAGAAAGGTCGACTTCTGTGAGGGAGGTACCAGCTCGGTGACCGGCGTGTAGTGGCCGTGGGACGTGCCGGGCTCTATGGCTGCTGCTGGCTGTTTTGCCGAAGCGGTGCCTGCCCGAGGCATTTCCCCGGCGGGACACGGGGACGGGAAAGGCGGGGACGGAGGCGTGGGGGGGAGGCGAGGTTCCGGGCCGGTGGCAGCGTCTGTGCAATTTGCGCACACGAAGTTCGCTTGTGTGGTGTCACATGATCAAAATATTTTCCCCTTTGCCGCTGCCAGAAGCTATCTATCGCTTTTCAGCAGGCTCGCCGCTCGGGCAGCGGGCCAGGCGCTCCTCCGGACCGCGGGATGCCCCGGCCCTCGCCGGTGGGACCGGCAGCGTGGGCACCGCGTTTGTGTCCAGCGATGGCCTTTGCGCCCCTGAGCTGCTTCGGGAAGCAGGTTTTCTCTGCCTTCCCATCTAAGAAGCAGCACCGTGTGGAGTATTTCCAGTATTTTAAGTGACACTTATTTTACATTTAGAATTTTTGCTAGTGAAGAGGTGCTGCATTTGTTTGTCTTGTATGTTACGGTTTGGTTTACAATATATGTATTTTTTTCTCTTAAATCCTGAAGCTAACACACATGCCTTGTGATAGCCCCCCCCCACCCCCTTCCAGCCTGGCACAGAGCCGATTTTCCTACTAACAAACTGTAGGAGCTACTAATTCAGCAACATTTCTGAGATTTTTAACTTTCTGCAGAATGCTCTTTTTGTTGTTGAACATGTGGTATGCAAATACAAATGGAAATAGTGCTGTGGAGTATTTTGTTGTGGGTTTTTTTAAGTATTAAAAACACATTTTGCTTTTCTAATAAACCCCATAACCAGACCTTTTAATGTTTTGATATAAATAGCAATTATACTAACTGAGATCCAACCACAACTAAAAAAAACCATTAAAAATCATTCAGAAGAAAAGTTCCCGAGTTAATTGAGCTTTTCCTTTAAAGAGGTGGGGCTGGTTGGGCAGCAGCATCTGAAACAAAGTGTCGTGCTTTGTAAAACTGTGTTCTTGAAGTGATCAAGGTGTTGGAGTAGAGGCCAATATTTAAAGATTTTTCCAAGAATTAGCTAGGAATCTAAAGGTTACTTCAGTCTACGCTGTTGAGAGCTTTACGTGTGATTGCTGGTGGCAATCAGAACATTTTCTGGATTAACTGAGACCCTTGAAAAGTTTTAGATTAAAGTACATGGACTAGTTGTTTCATATATTGGGACATGTAGGGATTTGGTTGTTAACAGGAAACTTGCTAAACGCAGCTGTTTGAACAAGCAGTGGAGAGGGATTCTCTATCCCAAGAAGACTTTGCTTAGCCACACATTCCTCCTTTTAATTCTTCAGCTCATTTCCATAATAATAGCAACAGTAACCATGCACTTTCTCATTAAGAGGAAGGTTGTGGAGGGCCTCAGTGAGCTGTTACTTAGCTGGAATGTGGGTGATAGAATGGTGGATGCAGTCTTCTACTTTTTGTGCAGATACTATGTTGTTTTGTGTGTCAGCTCGGTTGTGTGATGTGGTTACTCAACACTCTTCCGCTGTATTTTTCCCTTCAGTGAGTGAAAGATTTATTTGTGGGTTATTTACATCTGTTTGATTTCTTTTCTTCCCAAAGTCATAGTACTTTGTTTTATTCAAATGTCATAATCTCTTTTTGCTTCTTTATCTTGTGATACTTCTTTTTCTTTCTTAAAATGTGTTTCCCACTTTCCAAGTCATTGGAGTGACAGAAAAGTCATCCTTACCGTCTTCTGCAATTTTAACAGCTGTGCAAGAGTGATTAGTGTGACTGTATAGCCACTGAGAAAATAGCTTTTGAGTGATCCAGGTACCCATCCATCTTTCTGACTTGTATCTCCTCCATCCCACTCACTTGCATTTGCTCCACTGTCCTCCAAGTTGACAAAAGTTGTTGGGCCAAGAGTGGCAGCAGGGAAAAGGTCTATCCAGCTTCCTGTGCAGGTTCTTCTAGTGACTAGAGGTCAAGTTGCATTTAAGAAAAGGGAAAAAAATCCACTAAAAACTGGCTAACTAAGCTCCCAAATCCTGGCAGGATTTGACCGTATAATAGTAAATATTGTACAAGTAATTGTCTATGGGTGATGGTGCTGGTATTTTTGTTTCGGGTTCCTCTGTTGATGATCTTCTAAGCAATAGCAGACATAAAGGAGTGAAATAAACAGAAGGAGACAAAACCAAGCTGATATGTAAATGTTGATATGCATAGTTTTTTTACCTGGCATGGCAGGTGTGATTAAAAAAATATTTATTTGCCCAAAAGATATTTGATGTCTTTATGCAAATTCATGTGTGGTGTTGCTGTACATGTGGGAAGTGTAGAAAAGACTGGAACTGAGGAGAGGGAACATTTGGCATATAACGGCACCATATTAAGTACTGCTGTGGTGTACTGGATAAGTTCTTTGCAATTTTATAGTATTTAGTATTTTCTTAGTAATTTTAATTCTCCTCAGAACATTGAGGGTGTAGAGAGCTGCCAGCGATGGCTGTTTGTTATTCCATAGTGTCATATTTTATTTGAGGGAATGTAGCTTAAGAAAATGGTGAATGAAGCCTCTTTAAAAAGTTAGTTAAGGTTCCATTGTTCTAGGAGAATACCTTAGTAATTAAAAAAAGAACTGAGGCCAGTTTCTTCCTGTGTGGTAGATTGCAAATTCTGTTACTTTGCCTCCAGTAAGACATAGATGTTAATTTGCAACAATCTTGTTGCCTGAAAAAAAACTCCACGTCTGATTTACCTTCTGTATTTCTTTTCTCTACTACTGTTTTTTAACATTCAGTTTAAATTCTTCCTTTGCTTATGGCTGATGCCTTCCTTGAAGGGATGGAGAAAGAAAGTAGGTGCTTTTTCTTAAATGCTGCAGCTAGTCATAGCATCATAATGGAAGGTTCAAATATTTATGATTTCTGATGACATTTTTACTTTCTTGAAATTTTTGATCTTGCATATGGCTGTCTGTCTTACTTAAGCAAATTATCTCAGCTAGTGTGCCAGAAGTAGGAAGAAATGAAGTGTTCCTCTCCAGAAGTGGGTTTATATATACCCAAAGAGACAATGAACATGACGGGATATTTTTTCCCCCAAAATTCTGTAATTCCCAAATTCAGAGCACTCAGTAACATGTTTTGTTTGTCATTTTTTATTAATACTTGCGAATAAGCAGTGAATATTTGTTTAAATTGAGTTCAGTCTATGTACATTGATCAGAAGGTCCTCGTGGGTATTTCTGAGAAGGACTGCTTTTTGTCCTTCTTGACTTTTGAGGATCACAGGCTGAAACAAAGCCAAAAATTAGCAGGAGAAAGGTTGTAGCACATAAAAGCACAGGAAAGTATGTCTTGAACCAAATGGACATCAGCTTTTTATGTAGATACCAAGCCAGAATTTCTCTTGAGAGAACTGAAGGAAACTTGAAAATCTAGTTTGTTTATTTCTGCATTTTTCAGTAGCCTTTTGTTACACTCCTTGACTGTTTTATCCAGTTTTGTGTTGCTAAAAATGTGTGAGTCTGATGGTTGTCTGAAGCTGATGTAAGAATTCACTTCTGCTGTAAAGACCAGTACCCACCTTTTTATCAGCTCCCTTCCCTGCTCCTTCTCTTGTGTCATAAGGTGAGTCACATCAGCTCAAAGATTTGTCTGAAAACTAATCCTGCCAAATAAGACCTGTGAATGTTTAGCTTTCAGCCAGATCATTGAGCAGGTCTGACTTGCAGCATAATCTTTGCAGCACAGAGGTAAAGCAAGTGAGAATATGGCCAGTTTGACTGAGAGTGGGCTTCAGGCCATGGCAGCCCCTTTGGTGGTGATACAGGCTTCTATCAGCTTCAGCTTCTCACTACATTGCCTCTTGAATGCAAAATTAGTTTATAAATAATGATGGGCAATTTCTTAATATTTCTCTGGAGCAGGGAGTCATTGTTATCCCTCTCTTAAAATGAGATAAGTTGAGGCAAAGAGTAATGTTTTTTTCCTCCAAGGATGATAATTATACAGAATGCATTGACTGCAGTGGCCAAATAAGCTGCGAGTGTCTTTGAAAAATAAGATTTCAAGAGTGGAACTCATCTAGCCATATGTACTGTAGGCATTTGTACCTGATCTTTTTGTGTGTCTTTGGTGCAAAAAAATACTCAGATCTTCATGTGAATCATCTCATCCTAAAGTAGATGTGTAATGCTCATCTAATGAATCATGTTCCTAAAGTTCCACGTTTTTCCTTTCATCTAAAGAAAGTCTAAGCTGATAAGCTCAGGTTGATGTCAAAGGACAGGCGAAATTAATTCCTTCTACTATGTATAGTGTTTTCATACAGGCAAATGGCTCCAGACTTGTGTTGGTGTTCTGGACTAACATAGCTTCCTCTCCTTGTCTTGCTAACTTGTTGGAACTAATGGTTTTGATACCCATTTCTGCTTAAGCTTGACACATTTCCATTTTGTTGTCTTTTGTATAATGCCTATTCAGAGGTTTTTTTGTTGCTGCTTTTCTTTTGGTATGTCAAATTTTTGCATATAAGAACTGTCAGTATCGTTTATTTTTGCTCGGCATATTTGCAGACATACTGGCATGCTGGCAAATTTGAAAATACCAGGATGAATTTCCAGATCAGTTGACCTTCACGCTTAGGTATGCATTTTCCTCTGTCCAGAGATGCAAGCTTTTGATTTGGAAATAGGGTGGCATTTTTGTTGTGTAGATGCTGCTTCACCATCCATGGAAAACTCTTTACCCATTGCTGGCACTTGAGCTACAGAGAGGTGGGCACCTCTAGGAAGGAGTTTCCCTGCTGTGCTGATCCTCCTCACCCAGCATTGGTGTTCGCTGTGGCTCCATTTCCCTCCGCTGGTTGCTCCCAGGGGTCTCTCTGTGAGGCATCCTTCAGAGCAGCTTTGGAGGGCTGAGGGGCTGTGCTGGGCATGGGGAGGTAGGAAGGAGCAGCCCTCTTAGGAGATCTCTGCCTCCGAGAGAAATGGAGGTTGTGGAAGCAAACAAGGTGTGCTTTAAACGCCACGGTTGTATTCCAAGGTGACGAAACCTGATGTTATGCTGACGGATGAAATTGTTTAGGACAAAAGGAGACACAGAGATGGCTATCTTGCATGGAGCTCTTCTTGGCAGAGTCACGTCTTTCAAAATGGTTAAAGAGGAAAAAACAAAATTTGCTAAAGAGATTTACCTGCGCATCCTGAAAAATGGGTACGGTAATCCTTAATTATCTCTAGGCTCACTTAGTAAAGTATTTAAAATGCCCAAACTGAAGTATTGTAGTGATCAATAATTTTACTGGTATCTTTGTAGCAGGATGTCAGTGCTTTCCACTTTTTGGAGGCTGCCACAGCCATATTTTTTTTTGCATCCTTTTTAAGGGATCTTTCTCACAAAGGGCAGCAGTTTATTTGGCTTAGGCTTAGGTTTCTGAGTTAAGTATCCTCTGAAAAACTGCTTGTTTTCAAAAGATTCTGAGGAGTCTTTTGTAGTTTTAAAGGTTGTATCTCTTTTTTGGTTCTCTCTTACAATTTGAAGTTCAACTAGTGGCATGATTTTCAGATGGACTATCTTCCCCCAATGTGTAGAGGGGGAGGAGGACGAGGAAGTATGGTTTCCTCAAGGTTGACAGAAATGTTTTAACTTCTATAGCAAATGAGGTGAGAATGAAATTGTCAGAAAGATAGAGACTAATTTATTGAAGCACTTGACTGTTTAAAGTGGCTGGGGATGTACTATGAAAGGTGTGAGTCTAACAGTCAAATGTGTAAACAGCACCTTTTTCCTTCCTTGTACCTGGTTTCTCACCACTTGCTTTATATGAGAGCCTAAATCAGTGTGGGAGATATCACAGCCATTCTCAGTGTTAGTTTACAATGCCTCCACCAGAAGAACAATCTATTACCATATAGAATAGCAGAGAGAAAAGCTTTTTCAAGGAAGATTAATTGATGTAATTCATCACTTTAAAATGAAGAAGGTGCATCAAACAAAAATAAAAGCTAAGTATTTTATGAGCTTCTATTGGAATTTGATAGCCATTTGTTTTGCTAGAAAATATATGTGGACTGGGCATCTAGTGCTTGTCTACACAGTACAACTATGTGCTATAATTATACCAATATAATTCCCTATGGAGACACTTTTATACCAGAATAAGAGTTTTTATGGTTTATCTTACTCAGCTTCCAAACCACATAAGCTTAAGAGGGAAAAGGTACTCTTATAATGAAGAAAGTTTCCATACTGAGGTAGTTAAATTGGTATAATTATACATTTTTTTACTTCAGTTGTAGACAAGTCCCTTGTGCCTTTTCAGCTTTGAACTTTAGTTAAGAATTTCTTGGTTGTGATAAATGTCTAAGCATTTTTATAGTATATTTTTATAATGGGACTTGGGTATTTAAACCAATTACTTAGGCCAATTAACAGCTTCCTGGATTGTGGATAACAATAGGATATAAGAAGAGATCGGAATTCATGTTTCTAGCTCCTTGGATATATCTGCATTTTTCATCCTTCTGCGGTTTTACCAGTATTTGGTGTACAGTGCAACAGGTGGAATAGCATGTAGCTGTCTAATGATTTCTGTGTTGGATACTTTTTGTCTGCTGTTGCTCATTATTCCTTGAGTTTTGTTGTGCTGTGGCTCTAATTGCATGTATCTCCATGGATCACAGAAAGAAGCTTCCTTGATGAAGTTGAAAAAACTGCTTCCAAAAATGTTAATTGTTTGGAGAATCGCTGAAATTTATTGATCTTTGCACAAGACAGGACCGTAATTGAGTTGCTTGGCATGAGTTGTGCAAGAAGCAACTCAATTGGATTCAAGGAAAGGAGAAGGTGCAGGGACCCTTTTGGTATTTGATGAAAGTTTGTTTGGTAGGGGAGATGTCTCTTACCTGCTTCAATCAAAGGTGGGTACCTAGAGAGAGTTATTCACATGGATGGTGCTTTGAAGATGGCCATCTTCTCTGGTTCTCCCCATATCTCCTTTGCTGCTTAGCATACAGCTCATCTCATCCTTACATTCACACCTCCTCAAAACCAGGAACATGTAAACATTTTTTACAGTATTTTCACAGTTTCTGTAAATATAAAAAAAATTACATAGAAACAGTTTTTCTTACGTACCTTTCTTACTCCTTATGAAAAGACTGGTTTGAAAAACTGACCTCTTTTTTATTCCCTTAATTTTCTTTTATCAGTGTATCTAGTATGTTTGTAGTGTTGTAATGTCCATGTGGTCTAGTTTTGCTAGAAATTGAGGATTATGACTTGAAGTAAAAAATTTCAGAAATGGGAGAAACCTTATAATAAAATAGAGGTGATGTAATAACCTCCAAATCATAGAAGAGCAGGGCTTATGGTGACATCAAGAGGTCATTTAATCTATATGTCAGCTCTGCGACAGGATAAGGCAGACCTTACATTCATGGCAGATGTTCATCTGTCCTGTAGTAGTAACAGACTGAGCAAAAAAGAATTATTTATACTTACTCTTTCCCCTTCTCTCCCCAAAGCTTTGTGCAGACTTTACATAGAATAGGTATGAGAGGATATATATGGATTCCTTCAGGATTATTTCAAGTTTCTGAGTTACTTCTGGTTTTTGGAAACTCCATGTTTTCTGTCAAAATAATCTAATAGTATTTGTGTGTTTTTGAGTATAATATCCCATTTTAATTTTATCTGGCTGTCTGTTGTTCAGGTGTATTTCTTCCTGAAATGATTATTTTTCTGTGTTAGCTTTGTAACCAGTGTCTCCTCTTCTTCGGCATTGAGCAGCTTAGTTTAAAAATGTGTAGCATTTCATTTTCATACTTGACAGTATTTCTGGTGTGTAATCAGTTTCAGTTTTCCTTTTCTTATTCAATTTCTTTTTGCATGAAAGAGCTGAGCAGAAAAAAGAAAATCAGCTTGTGGGTAGGAGTGTAGAAGTGAGAAGGGGAAGAATGTGTTCAAGAAATGATAGTACTCAGCAGAAGAGCTGGGTTCAGCTGAAATGTCAGGCTAGGTATGAAGTGAACAATGTGGCTTTAAGATTTATATTATTTGAAGAGTAAAGGGAACATATGTTTCAGAATTTTGTGTGTGGTATCTGCAGCTCCTTAATCTAAATTGAAGATTGCAAATGAATGTCAGATGAATAGCATCTTAACTAAATTCAACAATACCTGAAACTGGAATTGCAGATAACTTATTGCTAAAATGAGACTTTGGGTTTGTTTGCTTCATTTTGCATTTTGGTTTTGTCAGCTGGGAAACGTCTGTCTTTACTGCTAAATGACTTCTTTTGACTAGGCCAAGTGATTTTGACTGAGTGAACTGTCTTGAGCCCTCAACAGCTGCAGGAAGGTGCTGCTGTAAGTTGCTGCCTTGGAGAAGGTTTAGATGTAAATATACTCAAATAGCTGTTGCCCCCAGAAATAGCTTACTCAGACTTACAGAAAAGATTCCCGGTACCTGTACTGCTTCAGTGTCTATGAAGGTGGTGATTCCCTTTCCTTCCAATCTAGTCTGATTGTTAATTTTATTTCTGTTCTAGATTTAGTAATTTTAGGAAGTTGGGAATACTCTGTTTTGGGTTGTGCCCAAAGAGGGCTCATTAATCTTGAAGATCCTCTCTAACAAATAAAGAAGGTTCTCTGAAGTGCATTTAGAAAACTGTGTTGGTGTTTTTCAATGATGGCTGATGTGGGCTCTCTTAAGGACTGGGAAATAAGAGGTGAGCGTATAAGTGGAAAGAAGCCAAGAGTTTTCAGGCAGAGAGAATTTGAAAATATAATGCTTTCTGCTGTGGGAGAGGGAAAGCAATTCTGTGAATATGGCATAATCAGGTTTCCTGTTAAATAATATTTTTTTGTATGAGAAATACTGAAGTGGATCAGCTTTCCTGCTTTCATATTTCTTAGACCAGATATGTCTCACATGCTGATTTTTAATTTAATTTTAAATGGTGTGATAGTAAAAGAAAATTATGATCATATATTGAAAACACATGCTTTCTTTGCATAGAAACTAAAAGTTCTGGATAGTAGTTATACTAAAGCTATGCATTTAATTCTGAACATTCTATACGATTTGTTGCAGAGGTGTTCATAGCTATGATTAATCCTACTTTATTTCTGCACTTACCTGTCTGTGTGTGTGTTATATGCATGTATTTGAGCTGAGATGCACTGGGATGTTTCACAGTCTGCCAGGATTTGTGGAAGAATTTGTCCCATTTGTTCTGATTGCAGGAAGTGTAATGAAGACTTAGGGATTTCTGCCAGTTTTGAGAAATAGGTGAAGGCTCTAGGTTTAACCAGAATTTGACCTGGTTTAAAACCCAGGTCTGACTTTTTTGACCCTGAGTGAGCCATAGTGAACTTCGTGTTAACGTTGAGATGCATTTTTGGAGGTCATTTCTCTAGAGGTTTTCAGAAGTCATTCTTCAATTTCTGCAAAATTTTAAGTTTGTTTAAAACAAGGAATTAGAGCTGATTATTTTTAAATCAGTGTAGCTTTTTAAATTATAACAAAATATTATTTTGCTTTCAAAATGTTTGTATAAATACAGATATGTTGATCAATTTTTTTATTGTAGAAATGAAAACTTTAAGATGAACAGATCTCTTAATACTTTGAGTTTTCTACTTGCTATGTTTGTTTCAGTACAGCTGCTACGTGCTAAGTTGTGCTAGTATTTCTAGAACTACTTGCAGGGTGTTACCACCACCACCTTCAAAGTGAAATTTGTAACTCCTCTAGTCTTTGTCCTTTTAATTCTAAAGTCTAGATGATGTGTGATCCCAGGAGGGTCGTTTTGCTGTTGCAATGTAGTTTTTTCAGATGATACATGATTTTGTTGGAAACAAATTAGCAGCTATGAATGCCTGAAGAAAGCAGTTTAATAAACAAGATTTTTGTAGGACCTGATCAGAATCGTAAAATGATACTTTGGAATCAGTTACATTATACAATAGAGCGAGTGTGAATGTAGGCATGTGTGTGGATTGATGGTTTTTAGTTACATTGTTCTCTCAAGTGATACAAGAGCTTTAACCTTCAGTTTACTGTTTCTTCCAGTTTATAACTTAACTATTAAATGTTTTCAATTAATAATGAAAATTCCCACTCATAACTGTAATTTGTTCTGGTGATTTATTTAAATTTTTATTTTAACTACTGACATCCCCCCACTTTCTAGTGTTTTAAATCACCTATTGCTGGCAAATATTTGTTCTACTCCTGCCCAGGAAGTTAGTTCCATGCTGCTGACAGTGTCTATGTTTATGAGAAAGGTCATTATAAATGCAAAATAATCACAGGCAGGTACTCACCAAAAATCTATTGCTCTAGCTCCACAATATGGGCGTGTAGCTCCAGATTAATTATCTGTTTATGGCAGACCCTTGGGCTGAGCTGACGCTGCTCGTACGTCTCTAACTGGGACACTTTATTTTTGCAAAGTTCAACCAATGTGATACAGAGATCATTATGGAATGATGGTAAAAAAAGATGAACTGATTTATTTCCAGGTAACTTTAAAATTTTGCACTATTTGCAACCAAGTCTTTTCAGCCTCTACAGGAAGCAGTTTTATAGAAATATAGAAAATATGTTACAAGAAGTTTCTTGGCAGTTAAGGAAGTGACAGGGCTTCTGTTATAGAACTAAGTTTGCTTTCCAATTACCCTGATGCTAAATATATCCTTTTAAGAATTCTGCATATATTGGCTCTAGCTAGGGGCTTTCCCTTGTTTTCTTATTTTAATTAAGACCATTTTATTTAAAAAAAAATTAGGCTTGAAAAGAGAGGATGCTAGATTAATCAGTAAACTACCTGCTATGAAGCTGGAAATCAACAAATTCAGAAAATTAGTGCTTTACAATGCTTTTTAATGTCCCAGTCTACTAATCCCGTGTTGTAAGTAGGGTGACTTATTTTTTTCCTTTTATTGAACTTTTGCTGGTGTGGCAGAAGGATATAACTTAAAACTCTAGCAATTATTTCTCAGTGTGGACAGAACTTTCTGAACCTCCCTTAGTTGAAATTCCATGTTATGGCTATGGAAAAGGAAAACAACTAATTACTTTTGTTTTCCTGCTGGAGTTTTCCATTCTTTTACTCTTTTATGCATCTATATTTCAGTAACCTATCAATTTTGTCACTGATATTTGTTTTGGTGTTGCCTTCTCTTCTCCTCCCCAATTTTATTCATCATGAACTCAGACATCTGCAAAAAGGGAAGAAAATTGCATAAAGGCAATTAAGTGGCAGAGCACTTTGCAGAGAGGAATGGAAGATAATATTTGACAGTAGTTAAGAATGAGAGTAAGAACTGGGAGGTAGGAAGAAAGAAGAAGCTGTGTTGTCTAGACTATCTGCTAGATTCTAGCGTTACCTGGACCCTGATTTATTTTGGAATTGCTCTGGTGAGGTCAATTACAAATACCAGCATTAAATATAATTCAGTTTTTGAAGAGTTATCATTTTCTTTTTTTTTGGTCATAGTGTAATCTCAGAACATGGCCTAGAAATTTACATTTACTTCATTCATGAACACTTGATGAAATCTAGTGTATAAGGCTGAATTTGAGCAGTTGAGGGGTTTATTCTTGAGCTTATCTTAGAAATAGGTGATTTTTTCAAAGGCATTAATACTGTTCCAAGTGATCTATCAGCAGAAATTTATGGTCTTCTGTACCTTATTGCAGCCTATTGATGCAATTTCTCCTTTTCAATATCTACTAGAGGTTTATTTCCTCCCTTAACCTGCCCTTCTCAGTTCCTAGTCCAGTCCTGTTTTTTGTTGCCTAATACCTGACATCAGTCTCCCCAAAGTCTTCATGTCTCTTTCCTTGTTAAAAGTGCATATAATTCTTGTTGTTATGAGAGTGAAAACCCATCCACAGGAAGGTGAAGCGTTGTGCTCATGTTTGCATATCAGGTCAGCTGCTGAGCCAGGAATAGAAGTCCAGTCTCATGACTCAGTGCCCTAACCACTGGCCTGCACCACCTCTCCGGAGCGCCACTCTTTTCCAAGAATATAGTAGCAATGGGTATAGGAATAACTACAGCAAATATAGGAGCTTTGCTTCCAACTCTGGCAGGGCTCCAAGGCTTATATGCAGCTTAAAAGACAAGGGGAGAAAAAAAAAAGCTTTCTAAAGGAGCTTCTAAATAAGTTCCGTAAAGTTACGGCTTGCTTGGCTTTGTTTAAAAACAGCAGCAGCAAAAAAAAAAATCTAATTGAAAATAGCTTTCCAGAAGGTTTAAGATGTGGAAGAAAGTTCCATGTGTTTGAAAGTCAAACTTTGCTCTACAAATAACCTTAAGAGCGGCCTGTGATTAAATCTTTTGTATATTCAACAACAAACTCATTTTATGCAACCGCAACTATGATAAAATTGAATTAAATGAACCTGCCTCTAAGAAAAGATACTGAATAGCTGAGTAGCACATTATTCAATGAATGGAAAACAGGGAGGCTGGCTGAAACTGCTGGGAAATGGTTTTAACATTCTATCGGGCTAAAGAGCAATTCTGTGAAATCACTGTATTTGTTTCCCCCCTACCTCCCCGCCCTCATTTTTTAAATAGCAGTGCTCTTCATACTGTCAGAATTCAGTGTTGTGACACCCCTACTCAAAAGTTATGACAGCAGTGTAATGACAGCTACTGCCTCTTGAGAATCAATCAGGCAATTAATTTTGTAAATGAAATGCTGATTATACAAAGCTTCACATGAGAGGCCCAGTGATTAAAATCAATTTAACAAATTGTTTCAGGTGGGACTTGATTAATAATTTGCCATAAATGCTGAGGATATATGACCAGCATACCTTTCTGTGTGTGTGTGTCTGTTAATATAGAACTATATATATCGCTGGGAGTGGAAAAAATCTGCAGCTAACTGTATGTACTTTTGGCTTGTGACCTAGATATGATTGGTTATACCTTTTTGTGGGTACTCTGACGTCCCCAGTGTCCATATTGTCACTTTCTCAGCTAGTGTTCTCTCCAGCAATTAAATACATCTAACTTTTAATTTTATTTCTGTGAGTAAAGCCAAGTAGTTGAAAAAGTTTATTCAGATCCACTTGAATAGTAAGTTTAGGAAGTTTTTTCTTTAAAACTTAAAATGTAGGATTTTTTCCATTTGCATCTCTCCCCTCTGTCACTTTTTTCCAGGACGTGTATTTTCCCCCTCTTACTTCAACACTTCTCTGCAGGCAGCCTTCCTGCAGAGCTCTTCTCGTTTCTCTTAGGGCAGTGCTCTATTCCTTTCCTGACAGGCACTATTTTTAGTACATCCTTTTCTGTCCATCTAACGCCGTGTTTGTCTAAGAGCTGTACAAAGTAGGTAAGGGAATTTTTTTTCTGAGTTCCAGATGGCAGCCATGCACAGTGAGTGAAGGTGTTTACTTGTCTAGGAAGCTGAGAACCTCATTGCCAGACAAAATAGAAGTAACTGGTATTCTGGGTGGGGCTTTGCTTTTTTTAACTTGGTTTTCTGGGTTTATGAATGGATTTTCTCTTCCTGGTTGAGCCATAGCCTTGGCTGTTGAGGAGGCCTTGAAGCTTTGAGGCATCCACTGGTAAATCTAGTCTGAGAAGTTTAGGTTACTATTTTCCCTTGCTATCTGCCTTGCTCTCCTACTGGGGGTTGCTATTTTGACAGTAGAAATGCCAGACTGAGAGCTCTGCCCGTGCTCTGGTGCCAAGGCTGTTGTTTTGGTGCAAAACCATCCAACACCAGCAGTACTAAGTTCAGGCTAGACTGTGGATGGAAGTAGCCAAAGTGTGGTCATGATCTGGCAGCACATAGGAGAAGCAGCTGGAATGGGTGACCTGTTGTATAGTTGCAGATAGGTTTGCTAGAAGACATTTTAAAGAACCCCTGAATTCTGCTGCTAGAAATTGCTGCAGACTTGTTGAGGAGGGGAGTAGAGTTTCTGCATGCCTAAAGAAAAGTAACCTTCTTTGTAGGGGCATCCAAGTTGGAGAAGACAAATCTAAAGACGGGGCTATAATTCCTGAGTGCTTCCCGGTAGCTGTTTGTTATTGGGAAAGTGGGTTACAGGAGAATGAATGTTCAGCTGTGATGAGGACAGATGACACACATTAAGCTGACTTCAGAGTAACCTGTTCGATGTCAGTAGCTGGCAATGACAAAGGCAACTTGAAGGGCAGGGGTTCTGAGCTGTATATCCATGTGAACTTGTCAGAAACCTAGGATTGTTTTGGCCATCAGCTGTGTTAATGTGTAGTATTGCTTCTTGATGTTGTCTTAACCTTTGTGTGCGCTGGTAGTGGCAACTGAAGAGGTTAGTTATGTACATACACATCATTAAAAACAGGTTTATTTTCTTTGTTATATTTGTTGTGATTTGTTCTTTCAGTAGTTTAGTTTTATCTATATGCAGAATTATAAATAGAGAGTGGCTGATACACAGACCTTACAGTTTTCAGTTTGTTTGTGTTAAGGACTCAGAAGAGGGATGAAAAACAGTATATAATTTTCCTCACCCTGCAGAAACAGTTGCTTGTATAAATTATTTGTAAATGTTCTAGGCAAGTAGTAGTTGATTCTTTGTGGGGCATAGCTTTGATTTTTTTTTTCTTTCTTTCTTTCCTTGTTAATTACTTACTTTTTGTTTTGAGTGGGAAATAATCTTTCTGATGTCTCCCTGCAGCTGAAATCAAGACAGTATACAGAGCCTTTATGACAAGGAAAATGGCTGTGTTAAAACTCCGCTAGTATATGCTTCTTCATTTACTGGATTTTCTTTCATCATAGGCTTATGTTAAACTCAGCTTTTTGTTTTTGCTTATTACTTATTGTGTTTGTGCAACTGTGTTTTTTAATTAAAATTTTAGTAAGACAGACAGTAGATTCCCTATTTCAAAAAAATAGGAAGCATGTTTACTAGTCACCTCTCAGACTTTATTATTAATGTCAGAATTTAATGCTGTACATTCATACTTTTTTAATAATTGCTTGCAATTTTCTTAAATGGATATTGAAAAACACATGATCAGAGTTGTTTTGGTACTCCCTCTTTTGTCACATAAAAACGTTGGCTGAGGCGTCCTTGTACATGTTCATACAAATGATGACATTATCTAGGAGTGGATTATCTTTTCTGCAGTTCCATCCTCGTGCCAGCTGTGTCATTGTATTATAGTGAATACATCTGATTATCTTTAGTGATAAATTTGTGACTTGGTGCATGACATAGACTTGAGAGCTTCATGCCCATCTTCCTTGGAATGTCGTTTACTGATTGTCAGCTGTCCTTATTTATTATGAGGTTTCAAGGCTTTGGTTATTATACAGACATGGGTTTTCTTTTTTTTTTCACCCCCTTTTTTTTAAAATATGGAGACAGAAGCTTTGGCTGCAGATCAATGAATAAACAAAGAGTTATTGTATTCATAGCTCCAGGAGTTTGAGGGGAAGCCTACTTGTTGAGTTCATGTTGTTTTGTTACAGGCACAAATGATGGAGCATTACTTGAGATGCTCTGTGGCTTGTAGTTGTGTTGAATCGCTGCATTTGCTATTGTCAGCCAAACCAATGTCTCTTTCTTTTTTTTATTGTTTAAACAAACAAAAAAGCACACTTTCACTTGAAAAGTAATTACATCTCTCATGTAAATACTCTTGTCTTCTAGTGAATTGCTCTGTCTGACTTCTAGAAAAGAGCACTACCTGAATGGGATTCAAATCTAAATCCCATTGTGACCTTATTAAAGTGTCTCCCACTCCTCTCTGTCTTGAGATTTCAGTAGTGGGGGTCTTTGTGGTATCTTTAAATGGAAATGTTAGTTGTATTTTGGGACAGTGACTGGTTTTGTTCATATTCATAAATATCATTCAAGTCAAAATTTTGTTGTTAGAAGTGAAATACTAGTTGATAATAGCAGATATTATACGTATAAAATGTGTGCATAAAATCAGTAATGCTTTAAAAGTAAGAGCTGGTTTTGGTCAGACTGCTTCTCAAGTTATTCTCTTGTGCAAGCTCCCTCAGATCTGAGTGTGGATGAGGTAACAGGGAAAACACTGGCTAAATGACTAAAGAAAATGATAGTGTATTTTTCTCTCACTTAGGAAAGGAAAAATTGAATCTCCAGGTACTTCAGGGTGAGGTGATTTATTTGATTGTTTTGGATGGGAGCGGAAGTGATGATGATACCAAATTTAGAAGAATATTTGTAGAATATTAATTTTTTCACTTTTCCATATAGCAGTAATGTTGAGTTTATATATTCTTTTACACAAAGCATTTAATAAAGGAGCAGGTAAGAGAAAAAGGTTGTCAGTTAGTATTTGTAAGTAGTGTAGGCTTTTCAGTGTCCTACCTTAATGGTTGTACTGTCAGTCTAAAGACCTGGAATGAAACCTTGTCCCTGCTGAAATCATAAGCAAACCTTCCACTGGATGTTTTAAGGTGCTCATGAGGCACATAGGCAGGAACTCTTATGAAACGCTCTGTTCTCACAAAGCCTGATAGTACATGTGCAAATGAATCTGATACTGACAAGAGATAGGCACTATAATACAGGGGTTATAAATTATAGTATTTCTGCGGTCTGAAGCAAAGAACAAGACAGAGATATTTTGAGGAGCTGCAGATCTACTCAAAGTTTTAATGAAATGCTGTAAGTTGAAGGGGAGGTGTGGAATCAGAAGCAAAAGGCAGAATCCATCTAGGCTTGCCTGGAAGAATATGGCAGTAAAAAATAGCTTGAGCAAACACTAGATAAAGTGGCAAAATGCTAATGTGTATATTAGGAGTAAAATATCACTAGAGAGAAATTGGACTGTTCTGTGAAGGCAGAAAATGAAACAAGTGGATTTCAATTACTACAACGATACTAAAATAAAATTTAATAAGTAATTAAAACTTTGCACTACAGCATGTGATAAGATTAAGTAAAGACATGGAAGACGTGAAAACACGCACATCATCCATTCGTAGTCAAACATGCACATGAGAGGAATGTGATGCAGTTAGAGCAATGTTGTCATTTTTGGTAAATGTTAGAGAGCACTTGTGGAAGGGGTTGGGTTATCATCCCTATGGTATAAAGAGGGTGATACTTCTCATAATCATCCTGTCACTGAAAACTTGTCTTTGAGAACTCTTAAAACTGGTAAAGAAAATATTGGAACTCAATAAATGTTGACGTAACCTTCAGATAAGCTTATAATATGTGTGTCTCAATGAACAACTTCTTTTAATAAGTTTTCAAAATTTCATGTATGAGAGAAAGTCTTGGTATAAGAATGAAATCAGGAAGTCTACAAGAGTGATAAAGCTAAAACCTATGCATACATTAATGCTGGAAAGTTATATTGAAATTTTTACCTTCACTGTATGGGAGGCAGTACTTGATGAGCAGTTCTTTTTTCTTTCTGTTAAGTGTATGACTCGAGGTCTTTCTCACCATACACTGTTCTGAAGACAAATGTTGTCTTTTTGTTAGAAAGTTTTCAGTGGTATTGATCGTGGACATATTAAATTCTAAAATTGGTTCTTGTTGAAGAAATGGAAATGGTAGGACTTTTTTGTTCATTTTTGAGGTTGGAAATGTGGTGGTGGTTTTTTTGTTGTTGTTTTGTTGTTGTTTTGTTTTGGTGTTTTTTGTGTCTTTTTTTTTCCCCATTTTTACACAAGGGAAGCTGGGGCATTGTTGTAGGAAGTTTGTCCTGGTTTTGATGGCTGTAGGTTAAATTATTTGAAGGACATAGTTTCTGGCAGCACTTTCAGAGCAAATCTATCAAAAGTTGTTGCAATTGTAGATACACAGCATTTCCTGCAGTTTAAGCCCCATGATTTCAAGTCAAGATGCATTAAATTGGTAAAATTTGAAATTTTTTGGTTTAGTGAAAAACTGTGGCAGATGCAGAGGTAGAGTCCGTTTCTGCCTGAGCAGCACACAACTGCTTTAGACAGTAAGACAATTGTCTCCTTCATTCACTACCTTTATGATAGGTGAAGCCCTTGTTCCAGTAGCTAACACTGGCCCCTTCTCCGCTCTGCACTGGGTGGATACCTGGAGCAGGCACATCTGCTGCCTGTGAGGATTGAAGTGTGACTGTGGGTTTAAAGACAGCTATACCTGTGAAGGAGAAACATTTAATGTTGCAAGGGCAAGTTTAATTCCAAGAGCTCTCAACTTCTGCAGCAATAGTCTTTCTTAAGCCTGGGGGAGAGCTGGCTCTTTGGTTTTGTTTTGCATTGCAGAAATACGTTGACAGCCACTGAGTCACTGGTAAGCGTCTTCACCTTTAGCTGCACTGCATAGAAGGTTGGGATCCAATCTGAACAGTCAGGAATAGCAGTGGTGACTTGCCACTCCCCATGAGGACTGACCAATGCATAGGATGACAAATGTTTCCTCTCCAAGTCTGTCTTCTCCAACCCTGGAGATCATAGAACACTACTGTTCTTCCCTGAGATCTTTGGAGGCAGTGCGGACAGCTAGGGTGGGTCCCTGTAGATTGTCCCAGTAATTTGTCACTGCTTTCTCAGTCTAGCCCTCCCATAATCAAGTATCTCCAGCCCTTGGTCCGGATTCTTGACTTGTAGTCTTCACAGTAAGTTTGAGTATGTCCAGGTCCTTTGCTTTCCTGTGACCACAGCCTCCTTGATTCCAGTCTTGTGTGAGACACTGCAGCCCCTCGTGACTGGATTTATAGCAAAATCTGAGGCTCTTCGTCCCTACACCTTTCTGAATTGGAGGGATATCACCTGAGGGAAAGAGGAGTGGCTCACCTGAAGAGAACACTGAGAAGTGTAGTGATGGCAGGCTGATGAGAAGGAGGAAAGGAAGGATGCCCTAGCAGCGAGGCTCACTGTCCCAACACACACCAGACACACTGCTGCCTGGAGGTTACTAGTCCAAAGGACAGACACTCTTTGGCCTGTATCCATATCACCTCCTGACCTTGTTTCCTCCTTTCCCCTTCAGCTCTTTCTGCCTCACCTCTGTCTCCATTGCTTTTTTAACTCATTGTCACTCTTCCCTTGTCTGGCAAATTCAAGGCAGCCTGCATACACTTTGTAACTCCTCTGAAGAAGCCCCTTATGTGCTCCTGTTTATTCCTCCTGTGCTCCCAGTCTCATGACATTCAGGTGCTCTCTCTGACAGGAGCACATGCCTTACCTTTCATGAATGTCCAGTGTCACCCTGGGAAATTAAAATTCTCTGCCTCAAAGCATGTTATTCAAGAGGTATTTTCAAGTGTTTTATGTGAGAACATAAACCATGTATTTTTCTGTGACCTCATTCTAAGACATAGCTGAACTATTTCTGCTGAATTTTCCAGAGAATTTCAGCCTCAGGCGTACATATGCCCTGGAAAATTTCGGCCTAAATGCTAGAAGTTTGGCAAAGTTTATGTGCACCTGAAAGTAATCTTAATAATGGAAAATGTCAGATTGTTTTAGCTGTGTAGATACCTGCATTGTTTATATTTAAGAATTGGATGTAGAAAACACTATACTCAAAATTAATTAAACTTGAATTTAATTAAATGTGATTATTGGAGATGAGGCATGGACATTATACTCTGAAACAGAAGATGCAATGAAAAGTGCTGTTTGGCTTCATGGGAATCTGATGGAGGAAGCTCAAGACTCACTTTCAACAAGGATTTATTTTTAGAAGAAGAATATGACAGGTGATGCACAAAACATTAAAACAGAAATAAACATTGATAAAGTATTGTGATCTATAGGAGAACATGTAAGTTGTCCCCTGGGACCCTGTAAGAAGGAATCTATGGTTCATCTTGCTTAGCCTTTGTGTTTTTAGTTGAAACTGTGGTGAGAGTACATGATGGCCTAAAAAAAACCCCAAAATTGAGAATGTTGTTGTGGATCAGGTGATTCAAAGTGGTTAAGGAACAATTGATTTTGAAAAGTATGAAATATAAATAGTAAATTACCCAGAGACATTTAGTGGTAAAAAATAGAAACTTCTAATCTGGCTACAGAGCAAGCAAACAATAAAGGGAAAATTGCTAAATAATACTTACCCAAAATTAGCAGTCAATGTGGAATTTGCTATGGAAGCAAAAAAGGGCCGTTCTCTTCTGAAGTGAATGGAGATGTCATATATGGAGGAAATTTATCATTTCCATCTCCTCAGGTGTAGTGTGCCCATATTCAGAATATTTTTATTAGTTTTGGGTGACATTGCTGGAAAATTGGTATTGGTAATGGTGGAGACAGCTAAGGGAAAAAAAATGAAGTTTGATGGATTTTATTTGCAGTAAGGAAAGAATAATAGTTCATTAAGCAGTGACTGCTTTGGAAAGGGCATATTTGGATAGCAGCAAAAAAAAGTAGCGTGTTAGTAGTACAAACAGCATTGATGAGAAGAAACAGAGATGGGAGTGGGAAATGTTAGTTACTGTCATAATAAGTATTATATCAGAATATAATAGCCAGAAAGGACTTGAAGAAGCTGTATTACATAGGAGGTTTTAAAATTAAACTGTTCAGCAGTGTGCTGCAGGCAAACGTGCAAAATGTGGTGCAGGAGGGAATCCTGCTCCTGGTGGGGAGGTGGGCTGGCTGGGTGAATTAGTAGGTCTTTTTATGGGGTGGGGGGAAGAGTAGGGAAGATATGTGCCACTTTCATGAGGATGCGATTGTACTAGGCTTTTTGAAAGCTTCATCCTGCATTCTTCCTTGAATCTAACCAGAACTCAGGAATTAAAAAATGAATGTCATATTAACAATTCAGGGCTGCAATTCACTAAGTATGGTATTTTTTCTGGTTCAGTTAGTTCTCAGTAATAAAACGTGAGAGTAATACTACACAATAGTTGACACCTGTCCTGAAACTCTTACAGGACTTGGTAAGTGCTGCCAAAAAGTCTAAAATTAAAACGTCCCTCCCTTACCTCCCTTCTCCCTCCATCACTGGTTACAGTTTGGATTTTCTGAGGTCTATTGAGGAGGCAAATAACCTTTCATGTAAAATGTGGGTTATGAATTGCTTTTTGATCTGGAAGCTTATTAGTGTGCATGAAAGCAACAGGAAAATGCTGAAATGCAGTGTTCTGTATGCATTGCAGTTCCTGGAAACTTTATTTTCTTTCCAGTTTCTCTTTTTTATTAATGTGAGAGAACAGACATTTTCTCAGGGTTATATGGCTTGTCCACTGTTTGTGTCTCTCTTGATATATATTTATGTTTTTATTTTTGTTTTAACGTTAAGGTCAGTGATGCTAATCAGTGTGCAGCGGTATATTTAATTATTTCTTAAGCTGAAATTTTTTGGGCAGCTTTTCTGCTTTCTGTCTCTATAAGTAACAAACAACCTCAAGTTTGAATGCAAAATGTTTTTTAAGTTGTTTGAAATGGAAGTCCCAAACTTACTATTCAAAACCTCATCTAATTAATCAGAGAACCCAGGGTATGGTACTTTGCCAGTTTGTACATCAAGTCAATATTTGATGTATAAAGCATTGAGAAAACATGCGTATGACTCGCCTGCAGTAAGCGTGATAATTCTGACCTTTTTCTCTGCGTGTCTTAAATATTGCTTTGCTTGTGTTTGCCGACAGGGCAGTCCTATGGATCCGATGGTGATGAAGAGGCCGCAGCTGTACGGCATGGGCAATAACCCTCACTCTCAGGCACAGCAGAGCAGCCCCTACCCCGGGCAGTCCTACGGCCCTCCCGGCCCCCAGCGCTATCCCGTGGGAATGCAGGGCCGAGCCCCGGCAGCCATGGGAGGAATGCAGTATCCACAGCAACAGGTTTGTGGAGGATTTTTCTGGGTTGCTTTGGTTTCCCTCCTCTCTTTCTCTTCCCTCCTGACAATCTGATATTACAGAACGCTGCAAGAGAAAAACTTCAGAAATAATTATTTCTTGTGCAGAAGGAGGATGAAGGACTGTTTTAAAACTAAGTAAATTATGTTCACAGTATGAATGTTTTCTGAAATCCCTTACATTTGGAACAGGATTTAGTTTGTTGCTGGTATCTTTCTGGAGAGAGAGAAGTGTGTCAAATGCCATGAGTTTTCTTTTTTTTTTCAGTTGACACCACTTAGCCTTGCATATTTTTTGGCTCTTTTCATTGCTGTTGTTGCTATTTTGTTCTTGGTTTTTTAGGAGTTTTTATGTTCTCTTTCTCTCTGGCTTATATGCACTTGAATATAAGATGAAAACCTCAAGCTGACATCAGCACATCAAGGGTGGTGTAGTCCAGTGCATACAAAAGCATTACATATTTTGTATCAGCAGTTTGTTGTTGTGGGGTGTGGTTTTTTTTTTTCTCCTCATTTTGACAGGAGTCTGTAGCTTTTCCTATTATTTTTCTTTTACCAACTCTTTAAAGTCAGGATTTTTTTAATCAGAGTATATAGAAAGGTAAGGATCTCCTTTTTATCTACTTGGATTTCACTCTTGATGGAGACCTCTTGTGCTTTTTTCCTGCCCTTTTTAAGAAGGTCAATCTCAATGTGCATACCATGTACTAAAGAAAATACAGTGTTTTTCAAGAGGGAGAGATAAAACGAGGTTATCAAGAAGTCAATATTTTGCTAATTTTTTTTTAATTAGGGATGTGAGTGTAGGTAGTGAGAGCTCTACACTGCCTTGTGAGCACAACAGATTAGTAACTTGATCATTAATGGGAAAGAACATTTGTTTTGTGCAACTGACCAGCTACAAATTAGCTTATTTTTATGTCATTAATTGTTAAATATAGAAAATAAAATTTTGGACTTCTGGCGGGCAGGTGCCTGACCAGTTCTTGTTATTACCCATTCAGTAGGACAAGGTGTTAATCAGGCACTTAATTAAATAAAAAATTCAAATATATTATAGTATCATTAGCACAAGTCTTAATTTTTATTTTTTTCTATTTTTAAATAGATACTTACTGATAAGGAAGAGATTGCTTAGTTTAGAGATGCCAAACAGTATATTTGATTGCTAGATTCAGGCAGCAAAGCATTTTGTCATTTGCGAAAGGGAGGAGAAATTGAATAAAGGAGGCTTTATTTTTCTCTGTGTATCTATAACCAAAGTGAAGTTATTAAAACACATTTTTAACATTTAAAAACGAGTTACTCTGTGTTACGCGGAGATGAGTGTTGAATTTTCAGTGCATTTGCTAATTGCTTGGTAATTGTAAATTACCCATCAGCAGGCAGTGACCTGGCAGTGCCATTGGCTGCCCGCCCCATCCGTCTCCTCACAGCACTGCCCTAAGTGGCTGAGCGGCAGCGCCGGCCTGAGCACCAGAGCTCTTTGGGGAGAAAGGGACAGGATAATTATGACATTGAATTTTTATTGAACGGACATCACCACCTAGGCATGATTTTGTTTTGGACAGCCTCCAAGGCTTCGTGTGTTTGGTTTGTGAACCTCTAATGATCTGGATCCAATTCTTTTCATATTGCTCATATATTACCACCTTTCTACAAAGGATTAAAATGAAGGAATGCAGGTTTGTAAATTGAATTGCCAACTTACCAGCTGAGTGGTAAGTTGTCTTTGGCACAGGATGCCACAGTTTGATTCCTGGCTGGATTTTTACTCCTGTGACATGAATATTAAATAAGGAGAGCCTAGCTACACTTATTAAAACTGTGTAGCACGTACCTACATTAGATATCATATATATATATAAAATATATGATATTGCCAGAAGTTTCAGAAGATGAATCTCAGCACTTTCTGGAAATTGGACTGCTTTACAGTGTCACATTGAATTTATCAAAAGCGCAAGGCACTTCCAAACACTTGATTGGTTAAAAAATACTGGGCCTTGAACACATACCATGCTCAGATTTAAGTATTGTGCAGAATCAGCATTGAGTAGATGGATTATGAGGATGGAAATGCCATGCTGTTGGAAGGGTAGGAAGCATCAATGGGAGAGGTTGTTCTTATTTTTAAGTTATAGTTCGCTGTTGCCCAAAGATAGCTGAGGGTGTCAGTTCTGTTTCCTTGGATGAAACAAGAAGGCTTTTTGTTAAACTGTGAAGATTTTTGAATTTTGAAGAAGACCTTGAAATGTTAAGTCTGGCTCTTTGTCAGTAAGTGTTGTGGCTTGAGGTTAGAACTATGGGACTTGACAGATTTTAACTTGCAGGCTCTGCTGCAGGATACGGCAAATGAAGAAATAAAGATGAAAAACAAAACCCTAAAGATTGAGCTAAAATTAATGAAAATGGTAGAATTGAAGATAATTGCCTAGATGTAGTTAGCTGGTCTATGTCATATTGCAGCAGAGAATAGTGTGTTCCAGCCTGCAGCCCAGAGGTGGAAAAGCTCTCTCTCAGGAAGGGAGGCCTCTGGCATAAGCACTAAAAGATTAAAGAGTATGAGAAAGATGAAATATTATCAGGTGTGCTGAGCCTACGTATCTGCAGCATGGGTGTCAAGCACAGCCTGCTAACCAGTTTTAAAAGGAGTATCTATGAAATGCTGCAGACCTTCTTTTACAACTTCTGTTTGGTCTAGGCATGCTTGACACCAAACAAGAATGTGCAAATAAAACCCCAGGTTCTCTTAAAATTCTGTGTGGAAGCTGCAGGATGTTGAAGTGACCATGGAAGATATGGGATATGTTCTGCAAAGCACTGAAGAGAGAAAGCAGATCCCCTAAGTGGGTGGAACTGATCTCTGATGAGTTACCAATTATGAGCCCCACACAATGCACTGAGCCTTACATAAGGGGCACAATTTGAAATCCAGGCAATATCTAATGCAGCTAAAGATAAAGGAGTCTAGATATAGAAATGGCAATATAGGAAAGGCACGTTGATTTTGATAAAAGTAATGGTAACCTGAGATTTTTTGCTTTCTTTTCTGACAGTTAACAACAGAGATACAGATTTGTCATGGGAAGATGGGAGATAGCCTCCTAGGATAAAGTGCTTAGCAGTTTGAAGAGTGCTGCAGCATTTTGTGGGATTTTAAGGGCATGTCCAGCTAACTCAGTGTGAGTCAAATAAATACATAAAGCATTTGGACTGATTTTGACACCTGTATAAAAGGGAAGGTATGTGAAAGGAAGGTGAAACAAAAAGAGTCATATGCTTAATATATAGGATTGCAGACTTGACATACCTCTTGTCAGGATGCATTAATATGGAAAATTAATTACTTAGAGATTTTTATATTGTTAGGAAACTTGGGATTTTGTTTCTTCCAGTAGGAGAGGGGGGAAGAAGGCAAGGGAAAGCTGGGAGCAAGATGACCTGTGCCTATGTTGTCAGTCTTCATGAATGAAACACAAGTTGCAACAAGGCTTTAAAATGCTGTTCTTGCTTGTAAGTCTTAATACTGCTATCTCATAATCTCATTAACTCTCTCTCCTAGTTTGCATGGGGTGAATGTTATTTTTGGGGTATTTGCACTCCTTACCAAGGGAATAAATGTAAAACCAGAAACAGAAAAATACTCTTTCAGATTTAACTTTAAGTTTCTAGTATCTTAGATATCACTTGGAATTACAAAGAGCTGATGTCAAAATTGAAAATCCTAATATGCAGGGATAGCTAGCACCTGAAAACTTCAGGCTTGATTTTGCAATACATCTCATTATGAGTGAAGTACTTTCTGAGTAATAAGATCTGATTATAAAGACAATAATTTGCTTTACATTTAACTTCTTTTTTGCCTCACACTCTTTTTGGACCTCAGTCAAGCAAGTGATGATACCATGATCGGTTTCTTCTGGGTTTAGTTCAGCTGCCCTCTCGAAGTGCTTTAGTGCTGTGTGCTGTAGGAAAACCTACTGCATTGTAAAGACATTTTTGCTAAAACTAAAGTCCTCAGAATACCAGTCAAAATAAGGGGCTTTTTTCTCGCCAGTGGTGTTGTTTTTCATGATAATAGCATGAAGTATTTTATTTTGTGATGAATTTCATTAGGCTTAAAAGTCATATACTTGAAATATTCACTTACAGGTTTTGAAAGTTTTCATCAAAGTTTGAAGGTCGGAATTTATGAATATGTTTGAAAGAATTGAATGGTGCGATATGCCTGTTTAATCAGATGATCATTGCCTAATTGATTTTTTTTTAGCATGCATTAAAATTCCTTGTGTACTTGATGGACTGGAACAACAACTTATTGTGTAAATAGGATCATGTTGCTATAATGCATAGTAAATTCTTTGTGAAAGATATTTGCATGGATATGTACAACAGCCATTCCTAATAGCTATTTAAAATGGAACATTTCTGTACTGATCATGGAGTTGTCTTAGTGCCTTGCCTAAGGCAAGGCCTTAGCTTGCTTGCTGCAAAACAAGTTATGGGGCCTGAGCATTGGTCTATTCTTTCTCTCTTTTTTTTTTTTTCCTACAGAAATACAGTGAGATGAAAGGGTGCGAATCATTTGTCCCTTAACTTTTTTTTATCTTCTTGATTTTCAGAATTCAAAACCAAATGTTAACAGTGTCCTCACTGTTTCAAGAATGGAACTTTAGGTACTCAGAGAAATACTAATTCCATTTCCCCCCTTTTTTGACTGTACAGATTATTTTGAGATGTAAGGCCTGTTTTTGTCTTATATAGCAAGTTTCAGTGTGGAGTAACTTTTTTTTTTAAAGGGGAAAAAAAGTTGTAAAACCTCTAGGAATGTGTAGCAAAGATTTATTGTAATGGAAAGTACAAGTAGACCAGAACTATAGCAGCAGCAGCGAGATGACATCATTTAGGAAAGGGTTTACAGTGCCCATATTGGGTAGTGTCCCAGGTTGGAAATGTCAAGTTTATGCCAAGGAAATCAGTTGGCTGTTGGCTTGGCACGAAGAGTTTTAAAGGTAGGAAACACACGTGTTTACTACTGGATGACTGGTTGTGTGCATTACTTTCTGAAGTAATTTTAATTCTAAAAGACTGAAGTATGCCAAGAAAGTGAAGCTTACTGTCATATTTTGCTCTGAACCATTAACTTAGAATGCTGTGTACACATACAGCGAGTGCTGGTCAAGTGATTCCCTTTTTGGTCCTCTGTATGTATGATTGCCCTCACCACCAAGATGGTACTAAATGTATTGCAGTTTTTTGCTCCTAAGTAGATGTTAGCACAATTAATGTTAGTCTTGTTAAAGAGAGCAGACACAGAAAATAAGTGCCATTTTCAGTTCTTAGGCTATTTATTTTGCAAGAACAGAGAATGAATTAATGTGATTGACTCTCGAAAACAACCAGCAAAAGACAAAATAGTGAGATGTGTTGCTTTTTCTTAAAGATTGATAGACACATTTGATGCACGCACATAAGAAGGGAGTGTGAATCTTTGATCAGCATGTGCTTCAGAAAAAATATTTTTCCAGATTTTTGTTTGATTTACCTAGGGTTTTGGAGGCGTTTGTTTTTCTTTTGGTTTTGGTATGGCTTTTGTGGTCTGTGTTCTATTTGGGTTTTTGTTTGCTTGTTTCACTTATTTTAGTTTGGTTTTTTTCACTGGGCATTTATTTGGAACTGTCACTTGCAGATTATGGGCCTACTTTGTTAATTTCCTGGAAAGCAGAAATGTTGAAATTCTAAATGATTATTTTTCCCAACTTCCTGTTCTGTAAAATACATAAGTACTTTTAATTAAAATAATTCCTCAATAAAGTTTTGTTTAAATGATAGATATGCTATCCTGTTGAACTTTTTTAAACCTCTAGAAAAAAAAAGTCAGTAAAGTAAGTAGAACTGCTGCTTCCTGGAGAATGCAAAGTTTGAACGGTAAAAAGGGACAAGACGTCATAGCTAGTTGTCTTTCATGTAAGGTCATCTTTAAGAATGGGTCTTTTGATAGTCAAGTGTTAATAATTGCAAAGAAAAGTTGCTGTTCTTTGTCATGTAAAGTAATAGGATTTTTAAATTTTAGATTTAGAAAAATGCTAAGTACTGTGCTTGTGCAGACTGTAGGAAAATGTTTAGCATGGTTCTTTCTTTTGGGTATACTAAGCCTCATTGACTAAATTGAAAAAAAGGCTGCTACTTTAGTTCATGGCAGGATAAGGCTTTATGTTGTATTGTCTCCTTTAGAATTATCCCTTCTATTCAGTGTAATTCACTCTATAGAGGGAGGTGAGCACAGATTACAGATAATCACAGAATCAAATTTGACATAAGTTTGTGGTCCTTATGATAGTTTAGCTCTTCATCTTAGTGCTGGTCATCTGAGATTGTTTACCGAAGAAAATCCCTAAAGTAATGGAATTGCATTATTATGGTAAATAGAAACATTTCAGCAGCTTCCATCATTCTTTGAAACAGTGCAGAAAAAAATGCAGGTTGAAAACGGAAAAGAACTGATCTTTCAGCTGGTGAGAGATGGCTTGGAAATGAGACTGGGCCAACATTTTTATTTGTTGAATTACTGCATAATCATGTGGAATAAATGTTAATTCTTACATCCAAGCTGGAGTAAGATGCAGACAACGTTTGTACAGAAAGTGTGTAAGAATGATCAATGTATTACGACAAATGAAATGTATTTTTGTTACTGCTAAACGATTGTCATTTAGCTGGAATATTTAATAGCAGTAATCACATTTGTTCTGCTTGGAGGTGGGAGCATGGGAGAGGAAAGCATGCAAGCCCTCTGTGTTGGTGTTCTGAAAAAGGTTGTTAAAAGAAGCAGCAGTTATTTTGTTATTGGGAGCTTGGTTTGCCAGCAGAATTAGCTGTCAGTCTGCGCTGGAGTTAGGCAGGAAATAGATTTTGGTGATCAGGAGCAGAGAACAGAGAGCTGTTTGCTGCTTCACTAGAAAGGTACAAAATAATTTACTTACAAACAGCTCATTTTACATGGCAGCAGGAGACATGAGTTTATTTACATTTGAAGTAAAATAAGCATCTTGCTTTAAGAAAGCTGCTGCATTTCTCTGTTCAACAGCTGCCATATAATGACTGTGCCAGGAGGGTTTTAAAGTGTAGGTAAGGAATAATTGACTGTTACTCTTAATGTTATAGTCATAGTAGTTTTTTGTTAATAATATTTATCAAAGAATAATTGACACTCAAACAGTTGAATTGATGTCCTGACCCATCATGCACATATATTGTATGATTTTTATAACCATATTGTAACTGTATTTCCCAATATTCCTGAGGGAACTCAAATTTTTTTTTCTATTTTGTTAAAATCATGGAATGAGTTTCTCAGAAGATGCTATCATTTGTCTGTAAATTTGGGCTTTTGCTCAAAGGAAGCAAGGGAGGCAACAGAGTATGCCTTTTTAAAAGTAGGGAGTATGTTTTCCACAGCTGAAAATAGGACTGAAGATAAGGGGAAATCAGTGGGAAATTTGCTGTGATTTGACTGGAACTGCAATTTCACTTTGAGACCACATTGCTGGGGTTGGTTGACTTGTCTTTAGCTGATATCAGGGTAGGCAGAATTAATCCCACAAGTCAATTGAAGAGAATTTCTGAACGACACAGGTCAGTACCCTTCTCTTTGGTCACCCTGGGACAGAGTCAGGTAGTTTTCTTTTTGCAACAGTAGATCTTTCAAAAAATATCTGATGTTTCAGTAGAGCAAGATTAGACTCTTATTGCTAGCAGCAACTTTTATTTTTTTATAGACTAAGATTTGTATTAGATTTAGCTTCAGCACAACTTGTGCAAAAATTAGAGTGGGAGAGTTAGTACTGCAAAAGACCAAAAGTAATTTCCATACATTTTTAAGCTAGCTGGTCTTAAATGACATGGGTCCATGCAGTACAATTCAGTCTTGCTCAGTAACTTGCTTTAGTTTTTCATGTTTTACCACCTAGAACATTAAGACTTTTCGTGGGAGTAGATGAGTTACAAAATCTTTTTAAAAATCTTAAATATGCTTGAGACTATTTTAATTCTCTGTAGGTAATTTTTTTTAATGCTTGTGTTTGTTTATTTATTGCATTGTTCCTTATAACTATTCTAACTGGGCTCATCTGAAAATCCTAATGTAAATACTTTAAGCTTTTGATGATCTGTTGTTTTTCAAGATGAATGAAAGAAAGATTTAAGAACTTAAGGAATCACTTAAATCTACAGCTCCTGCAATCTCTGTAGGCTTTTATTCTTCTGCTACCTTGGGTGACCCCATTTTTGGGTACTTCTGGTACTTGTTCATTGCTTTGCCTAAAATAGAAAAAATGTGTTAAATGCTTGCATCCTGATAACATATTTCATCTCTGAATATTATAAAGTCTTTTGGGGGTGTGGAAGAGTACCAAGTAGAAAATCAATGCCTGTTTTATTTCTTTGCGTGCTCCTTTTTCCCCCCTTCTGACTATTGTTTCTTAATAATGCTTTTTGCATTTGAATGTAAGAGCAAAACACATAGCAGATAATAATTCAGTGATTGGACATGATTAGAAATCAGTTTTAAATCTTATATCCAAGTACACCTTTAGGAAAGTAAGTGGATTTAATTTTGGTATATCAAAGGGACAAATTAAACTTGCTTGTTAGTTTCTCTCACAGAACAGTGATGAAAAATTTTTGTGTATTTCTTGATGAACTGTAATATAATTTGTCTTTTGACACAAGAGTCCAATCGAAATAAGGTTTATATAGCCACTTAGGGACAAGGTTGTTTTAATTATGGAAGTAACATTAGTTATCTAGAGTCTATATACATGTGTGTTTTACAGGTCATGTTGGCAAAGATGTGCTTTGCAGCACAGGTTAGCGGAACCATCTTGTTCTTTGCACAGGATTGTTTCTCTGTTTTGTGCTCAGCAAGTGGTGCTTAATAGAAACAAACACCCAAGAGTCTGTGCCAAGAACAGACTGAGCCTGTGCATGGACAAAGCAAGCAGGGCTGCTCAGCAAGGACCTCTGCTTTTAGCTAGTCCTGCCCCTCCTTAGAAATGCCACTGCTTGCCTCTGCTGTTTCTCCTAACTTTCTGAGCTGGCAGCACTGAAAATTGGCGTGTGTTTTGACTCTTCTACTGTACTGAGAATGTTTTAAAAGGCAGATGCAAATTGACTGGTTTATATTTTTTATTGGTTTCATTTTATTGCTGGTTGGCAAAACTGAGGAAAATCAGAAGCCTGGATATTCCCCTACAGGTTTGGGAAGTGTATACTTAATAGATATATGGCCCTTTTATGTTTGGAAAGTTATTCTAGGGGGGAAACTATTATTTCTAAAATGAACCTTGAGTCCTGCAGAAAATTATGTTTTAGACCTCGTGTTCACAAAATATCCTACCTGATGTTAGAGAGCAGACAAGTGGGTTTTTGGTCCTCTGAGGTGATGCTGTGAGAAATTCCATGTATCTTTCTCACACTGAAGATTGTTTTATGACCTGAGTAAATTTGCAGTCTTGCAGCAAGTTGTGAAGAGCAGATTCAGTAAATGCCAAACTTGTGTGGGGTATTTGGCCTTTTCTGCTTTGATTTTATACATCACAAGAAAAATAATGGTTTTTAATATTCCTTTAGGCTTATAACACCAGGGTTACAAGAGGAGCATAACCACAAAAAGTAATTGAAGAATATCCAGGGAAGATTAGATATGCTTTGGGTCTATTAGGTGTAGGCTTTTCTTTCTTCTTTCTCTCTTGTGTTCTGTCATCCCATTTTTGTCTTTCACATGTAGAACTGACTAAAAATACACTCCTATTCTTGGCATGCACTAATATCTTGTACAGCAGAATAAAACTTGACAAAATACCAGAACCCTGTGTATGTGTGAGTTGCTGTGTCTTTACTGTAGTTGCTCTAGACCTACTTGCAGGAACTCAGAAACTTCAGCTTTGAGTTAAAGTGTTAACCTGGTTCTAAGGCTGCTGTTTATAGGGATGTGAAAAGATCGATATAATGTGTAATGTTGTGCTTAGTGAAGAAAATGTGTTTTTGCATAAAAAGTATTTTTCATACATGGACCTGATGTTATGTATTGGACTTACAGACACAGGTGGGAATGGCTGTGTCCTGAATTCTTTCAGGTAATAAACTTAAATGATCTCAGTATTGTAATAAATATTTGCTGGAAGAAAGGAGAGCACACTTTGGCATTTGGTGTTGATCTTGTAGTAATGAAATGCTGCAAATGATAGGGTTTCTTACTGCATTGTGGTTTTGTTGGGTATTTTATGCTGTGTTAGAGATGGAGCATTTCTATTTGCAATACCAAATAATTTCTCTGAAAAAGGTGGGTGCCAATTCTTAAATGAGAGTTCGGTAAAAAGCATAGAAGGGAGCTTGGGACTAGTACAAAAGCGGTATTGGCAGTGCACTGATTGTACAGGGAATGATCATCCGCTTCCTACATGTCAATAAAAATGCAGGAGAGCACCTTTCTTGACACAGAGGTTGCTGAAACATCAGTGCTGTCTTTTTTTGTAATGCTCCTGTGGATGTTTTTGCACAAAGTGGTATCTGTCAGAGCTTGAAATATTCTTGCACAGTTTCCTTTGAACGGGTAGCACAGGACAAGTTCTAGCACATAGTTGCTTGACATGGGGCCGCCTACCGTGGGGAAGGAATGCCTTGCTTACATACATCTGAGGTGATGCGCTGAGAACTTTGCCAGTCATTTTGCCAGTTACATACTGGGCTGTAAATAATTACTGAACTTCCATTTTGAATCACAGGGGGTTTTTCCCCCCTTTTTTTCCCTCCTCCTTTAAAGAAAAACCATAGCAGTGGGAAATACTGGGAATGCTTTAACACTTTGTGATTACCCTGGAGATGTTTTTATGATTAATGTAGCATGAATCTGCACATCTTTATTGCTATGGCATCTTCGTTTTTGAAATGCAGTATTTGTTGTCTTTTGTTGCTTTCACTTGTACTGTTCATCTAATAACCACCTGGTGTGGGGTGTGTGAAATTACAATGGGAAACAAATATTGTGAATGATTCACCTAAAAGATGCAGTAAAAATACCAAGACTTAATATTTTCCTGGAAAAAAAGCCTTTTCTTTGTTATTTTCATATACTTGGCAAGAGATTGCAGGTGAAATTTGAACAGTGGTTGAAAACAGCAGTCTTCTTTTTTGCACACTTGATAAAGTTTTTAATTTATGCTGTTAATATCTTGGTTTGGAAATTGAGATATTCAGGTATCAGGTTTTGGTATTTTGTGAAAATCCCAGTTGTGTGCAGAAAAGGTAGGATGAATTGGGTGGTAGGACTCCTTGAAAGGATGTGAATTCATTCTTGTCCCATAATCTTTCCTATGGTTGAAGTCAGTGTAAGTGCTTATTGGAGCAAACAACATACAGCAGTGTATTTGTGTGCAGTTGCCTTGAGGGATTTTTCTTGTATTTTTTTTTTCCTTAAGATTCCCTGTCCTGGGGCAACTTTCTCTGTTTAGTTGAAGGTGAAATGAGCCTTGCAAACATATTTGTCAGCTGAGGCAGAGGTGTACATGTTTGTCCATATTGCTACGTTAATATTGTTTGTTACACTATATTTACTCATGGAAAATTAGGTGAGTAATGAAAGACTGATTCTGAATAGAGGTGTGATTATGGATATTTGTTCAGTATTCTGCTTGCTCTCCCTACTGCGTGAAGAAACCATATTGCTGGTGAGTTTCCCTGTTTGTGTCCAGGAATGCTACCCTACCACTGGCCATTAGCTCTTCCACTGGCTTACATGATTTTTAGTGAAATTTGCCTAAGGTTGTGCTATTTATGTCAGTTTTGCACTTACCTCTGCAGTTTCCACCTGGAGGCACAGAAGGCTTTCCATTTGGGTGGGGGGGAGCAAGGCTACCAGCCCTTCCTGTGGGGCAGCCTGTCGCTTCACAGAGTTATTTAGTAGGAAACTGCAGTGGCTATGAGCTGATCTGTCTCAAAGGCCTCCCCTTCAGCTTGTGAGACGGTCGAGGTAAATGTAGTGACAGTAGGGCTGTGGAAAAATTTGGACCTGTATTAACAAAAATACGTCTTGAGACAGCAGTCATTTGGATGGAGGTATGTTTCGATAACAACTAAGAAAAGACTTGACATGTGAAAATAAGTGTACAGATGCAAATCTTAAAAAAATAGTTGATAATCTTTCTCTTGAAAAAAGCTGGTGATGATATGTGGCAGGCTGCTGTGTTTTAATGTCTTTGCCTGGACTTGTCATACCTTTGGACAGCCTACAGTACCACTGATTTAGAACTGAAATCATACTGCGTATCAAAACAGTAGTTTTGGGATTTTTTTGTTGAGAACAAGATTACTATCTCAGAAATTTCAAGACAGGAGAAATAAGCAGACTACTGTGGGATTGGAGAGCTCTGAAGCTGTGAAGCTTGAATTGTTCCACTGTCCAGAAAATATAGGTAGACAGGCCTTTTCTGGCATAAAGAAGAAAGGTATGGCTCACACACTTGATGCTGTAAGGAATCCCAGAAGATGATTTTACCAAGGGACGTTCTGAAATCTCAGAGCATCCCATGAGGTAGAGGAAAACCCACTTTTTCCATTCAGTGCAAGAAACCTAGCACCTTTCTTTTTCCCATTCACTTTCCCCAGCTGCATTTGGCTGTCCTGTCAGTCAGCTGTGGGGAAGAATTCACATTAGTAAGGTAGAGTTTTGATGCTAGTGGCCAGGAGGCAGAAGCTTTTAAAAAGCCTCTTTATCCAGTTGTTGGGCTCAAGAGGCCTTCCTTCTTGATAAGCTGTACAGAAACAAAGATCCTGCAAGTGTCCCACTGGTAGGGTGAATAATTTGATGTAGTTGTTGGTGTTTTGGAGAAGCTGGTTATTGTCTGCAAAGACAAGGGAGCATGTTCTTAGGCTGAGCTCCCCCTGGTAGGCAGAGAAGCTATTTCCTGGGGTCACTTTGGCTTGGGTGAGTAGAAGAGCTCAGAGCTGGGGCAGTGGGGATGGAGGGTAACGTTATAGGAAGATGTAAGCACACAATGAAATTGAAATAATGGTTTTGTGGACAGCAGTCATCAAGGAACGAAACATTACAGGAGGGACACCCTCCCTACAAACACCACATGCCCCCATTTAAGTGCCTATAGACTCTAATGCTGGCAGTCAGGATAATAAAGAGAAGCTGAAATTTCTCATTTACAATTACAAATTTTGTCTGCTTGGTATTACTTGAAATCTAGTGGAAAGGTTCACAGGACTGGAATGTTAAACTAAATGGTTATAACCTATTTAGAGAGAATTGAATGGGTAGAAGGGGAAGGAGAGTGGTACTCTACATCAAGAGTGATATTATGTATTTCTGAGTAACTGAGTATTCAAAAGCAAATTATATTAAATGATTGTGAGTTATTGTTCTGGCAGAGAAGGCAGGAGATGAGGGTACTAACCAGTACCTGCTAGATACCACTGAAATGAAGTAAAAGCAAGGTGACCAGTCCCTCAGGAATGTTACTTGAGAGAGAAGGGAAATACAGGAACTGAATACCACCTGCTGCAAGCATTGAAACCCTTAGGAATTTCTGTTAAAAACTGTGCATGTAAATGCAGGCTGCTGTTTGTCTAGAAGAACATTGTATCTGGCACTGTGAAATTCAAAAGCAGGTGAAGAACAGCTAGTCACAGAAGTAAATCAGTGGGTTTTTAGTTGAAAAGCTTGATTTAGTTAAGTTGTATGCAGAAACAATTGAGCTCAAATAAGTAACAATATAAAATCCATGAGCATGGATGTATATTGTTGACAGATATATTGTATACATACACAAGCAGGTCAGTTGCTTTTAGAGGCATAGCAGCGCAAAAGATGGGAATGGTCATGAGCTGAATCAGTTGGAAGGATTTTTTTTTCCTCTGTAGATGATGCTTGGAATGGCTTAAAGGTTTTTTTACTAAACAAGTAATTGAAGAAAAAGTTAATGCTGTCCTGCTGTTCTTGTTTCCAGCATCTGTCAGAATTTTAGAACTAGAAGCTTCACTTCTTGAAGCAATTTCTTGTTTTGTTTATAAAGAATATTTTGAATGTGGATCAAGTTTATTTTTAAGTGGTTTCTTTAACTAATGAAGACTTGTTTTAAAAAGGGTAAAATTCCTGCAACTATAAATGAGCACTAATTATGAATTTAAATAAATGATCTGGTAAGAAAGAAATGCTGTTTGCCATTTTTATAATGTAATAAGCATGTTAAACTTAAGGACTGAATAAATATTTGTTTAAGCACCTAATTGCTTAAATAAGTGCATGAGGACATTAAATACATTTTTCTGGGTAGCAAAAAGACTTGCCAAGCATAGTGTGAAAGCTAGAGCTAATAATAAACTGAAACAGAATAGTTACCAATCAGTGAGACTAAACTTTCCTTTAGAATAATAATAAAAAAAAAATACTGCAACACAAGATGAGAATACATTACTCGCACCACATTTTCCCGTTTCCAATTTAAATGACGATAAGACCAGACTTACAGAGAATACTTTGATTTGAATAAATCCATTGTGATCTATGAACTAAAATGCAGTTCTCACTTACGGGATATCGCTTTCTTCTGGAAACACAGTGATAGAGAAAGCTTTGAAGGTCGTGGTAGATAATCAGTTGAGTGCAAGTTCCTTGTGCAGTCCTGCAGTTTAAAAGCATTAATATGATATTTGGCTGGGTAAAAGAAAGTGATACTGGCAAACTGAATCTGGATTTTGGTCTCTCAAAATGGCTAATAGAGATGGTGCTCAGATACAGAGTTGGGATGGCTATAGTGAACTGGAGAGTGTGGTTGATAGTAAAAATTCCAAAGAGCTAAATAACCTTTTATGTTAAAAGGAACTGATTCAGGTCTCTTAGCGTGAAGCTTTCTATAACTGAATACATGGAACAGAAGCTTTAAAGAATTTTTCAGTCCAGCACAGAGATATATATGGGCTACACTTTGACAGACAGGGAAGGCCCATTGGCTGGCAAGCTGTGGCTGTGTGCAAATGTTTTGTAAGGCTTGCCATGCCCTTCAGGTAACTCAATCAAAATAACCCCAAGAGATCTGAAAATTAACGTGGTCTTTAAAGTATTGAGCGACGTGAATGTGAAATCACTTTCCTTCTGCATATTGCAGTCAGAGCATTTGTTTTTCTTTCAGTAGTGAATCACATGTTCCAACAGTGTGGTCAGTTTATTAAACCTGTACCACATTGTTATGCATTCAGAAACCAGAAACTTTAATTACTAAAAAACTAACATGCTCTGGTTCCTAATTTTGTAAAAGGGTGTGGTTTTTGTGCAGATGGGTTCTCTGGGCTCAAGATATTTGCTGTCAGGCAACTTAAAATGCATATAATAGAAGGTGTGAAAACACCTTCTGGATATGGAAGGTACTCTTACTTCTTCTGAAATACCACATGTAAACTGTAAGAGTTTAGAAGACACAGAAATGGTATTTTGTGTCTCCCCTGGAATCATAAGCAGAATTGCACCTGCATCCTGCAGAAAAGAAACCTGGTTTTGAGAGGGCAGCAAACTGGCAGGCCAGCCTGTGGGCTGCCATGATCTCAACAGCTGGGGCAAGCTTGGCTGTGAGAAGCACTGACCCACCATAGCTGACAGGGAGGATTTCTGAACAGGACACTCATTGAATGGGATGCACAAAAGTTTATCTTCTGAATTTGACTCCGTCCAACTCTGTAAAGCCCATTTAAACAGTGGAGATCTTTTTACTTTTAGCTGTTAATAATGCCACTGAAGCTTACCGAGAGTTTCTCCAAGGAAGGGAGGTCAGGTGTGGACTTTGCATGAGACACTTCTGGAGAATGATTTTTGCATTTTTCTATATTGGTTAGCCATCATCTTGATTCTCAGGCTTGTTAAATGAAAAACATGCAGATAAGAAAAGATTACCTTACTAGTTTCCTTGTGAAAGAAAATGTGTGCAAGTGTACCCATAATAAGCACACTGTCATGTGCTTAGTATGTTCTTGTCTGCCTTGGCATGCTTTGGGGGTAAGGGTCTTAATACTGATTGATTAACACTTTACTTTCCAAAATTGACCACAAGGAAGTAAATTTTAACAATTTCATAAAACTATACAGTAGATTAAACTGAGGCCTAATCATATCAATTTAGTCTGGCTCTATTAAAAGCTAAGAAATGGCTTTGTATTTTTTTAATACCTGGAAGGCGTGTTACAATACACTCAAGTTACTTTTCAACTTCTCACTCTTCTAGACAATGAACAGTTATTACTAATTTTTATGTAAAATCTTTAGATACTTGGGTGTATTTTGGAGAATAAATTAAGCCACTGTTTATTAGAATTTTACCTGTAAGTTTTGCATTTAATGGTTTAGTTTTCTTCCGGGTTTTGGTACACTTAATAAAAATGTAACTGTAGTTATATATTTATGATAATTTCAGCTGTATATGCTTTTAGGAATGCATGTATATTACATACTAATGAGCAAATGAGGTAACACATTAGAATTGGAATACAGAAAGAATCCTAGTAATTAGGATGCTTCGGTGCAAATTTTGACTCTGCTGCTGAACTGCTATGCTAATTTATTATAAAATGCATGATACTTGCAAATAAATGATAAAATACATTCCTGGTACTGCATATTAGTAAGGCTTTATCCAAATAATGTTTATTGAGCAGAAATGGTATTCTTGC
>VWYI01015200.1:0-57293 GCA_013399455.1 Anthoscopus minutus
CAGAAACAATAATGGTTAATAATAATTAGCTTAAATATATAATATATATTAATATATATTATTAATTATTAATAATAATCTACCATCTAAAATGAAAGCTATAAACTTCTATAGTTCAAGTCAAACACTATGTCTTCCTCTCATCCCCAAGAAAAATACTCTCTCAAGTGATTTTTCTAAATGTACTATCGTCCTGCTGAACCACGGTACAGTGCCAAACCTGCAAACAGTGAATTATGTGAATTAATGCTGACAGAAGTACTTACGCTGATCAATTGTAACAGTTGCTATTTCTCCAGAGTGTTCTTGGCTAGCCAACACATCTACAAATTGGAAAAAAAACCCAGCAGGTTTATATTTAACCCTCAAATCATAAGTCACTTAAAGATCAAAAACTTTCATATTTTGCAGAGAAAAATAAATAAAAATTAGGTATCAGTCTGCAAGAGACATGTACAGTTCATGGTCTTAAAAGTGAAGACATTTAACATCTGTCATTCAATTTTTAAAAGGGTGTACATGGCAAATTTCCACTACTTTATGCATTCACCATCTCAAAAAACTTTCAGCTATACTATGTACATGAAGATTGAAACAGTTAGTCTGGCAAGTTACATCCAAGCATGGTACATCTGAAATGCACATATATGTTAACTGTATTATGCACATACAATGCATCACTTAGCAGCTGTATTTTGTACTAAGGATTTCACTTCCTGTTCTTAATAATCTCCACTTCTATATGACACAGACATGTACATTTAATACCTCACAATCAATATGTAATTACAGAACTGACAAATTTAGTAGATGCACAAACTATGAAGCTTTATAAAAAACAAAAGGTGCAATAACCATTCACTACCTTCTACCAGTTATGAGATTTGATAAAAGACAGGCAGTCTGCAAGACAATGGCAGAAGACATTCTAATACCTCCTCTTATCCTGTTCTGATACTCTCATTTTTACCCCCAACATCAAGCAAAGGAAAAGTGACTGCTTATAATTGGTTTCATAGAACCAAGAAAGAAGTCTTAAAAAAACCAACTAACTGCCATACATTTTCGAAGAAGCTCCAGGTGGCTCCAGAGGATTTCTCCCCGTGGGACACGCTGGAAGAAATCTTCTTGGGTGAGATTGCAGAGGTCCCGCCCAGAAATGCTGAGTGCGTTGAGGTCAATGTCAGTCATGCTGAACTCCTTCATCACCCACACCACCCAGTGGAGCACCTGGTCTGTCGACCACTGAACTGGGTCTGGAAAAGATTGATGAAACTGCAAATCACTTCATCACACACTGCAAATTCCTCCTCAATTATATAATAACTTCCATAAGAGTAAAACTACAACATCAAGAAGAAGCTACTGGGACCAAATCTGCCTGGAAAGTTGGTGCTTAAAATGGTGATGGAATGGTGTGGGCTGGTAGGGTGATGGAAAGGGTGAAAGAGCAATTTTCTTTAGATGTTTTTATATCAGAACTATGCCTGACATACTCAAACACAAAAAAAAGAATTTTCCTCTTCCACAGGTCTTTAGCTTCAAAAAGAGTACTTTCTCTTACAGAAGGATACTCTTCTTCAAAAATGTTGATCAGTTTGTGATTTGACAAAATACTACATTCTAAACTCATTCACATCATCTCAGTTTTTGCTGACAAAAAGTACCACTGGGTGTCTTGCATGAATTAATTTTCTTCCCAGAAGCCCCTATTGTGTTGTATTTTAGGCTGGTGACCAAACACACTTGAGATGTTTACTGCTGAGCATCACCTGCAGAAGTCACAAAGACGTGGCTCAGCCCAACACAGAGAATACAAAGCACAAAACTAGCTAGAGAATTTTGAACAAACAATGGGCTTGAGCTGGCTGCAAACCATGTTCTTCTTGGCCATTAGGAACAAATAACCTCATGATATATTATAGACATCTGTACCAGGAATCCTGTTGGGATCGGGACTGGCATTGTGCAATGTTCTGCAATTGCTGTATCCATCTAAATATAGCTTACCTTTGTGCTGGGTTTTATTGTACCTTGTATCACTCTACTAAACCAGAAATCCCATGTAATATCAATGATTTTCAAGTAAATTTGATATTCAGTATTATACGCTCCAGACTTAAGACTATCTAAAACAACCTGGTCAGACTATTGGATTCCAATGCAAGGCTTTCTCTGTTTCTCATACAACCACCCCAGCGAGTAGGCTGGGGGTGCACATGAAACTGAGGAGGGATAGCTGACCCAAACTGAACAAAGGGATATTCCACACTAGAGGGAATACTGAGCAGTAAAACTGAGGACCATCTTTTTTAAGTATCCCTTGCATAGAGCCTGACTGAGCACTGGTCTGCTGTAGGTGAGTGACTGCTTCTGCGTGACTTTTTTAGCCAGAGCATCAAGTTTTGGGATGTTAATGTTGTATACAATATATTAAAATATGTCAACACATAAGAACTAGACACTAAAGCAGGGACATCTGCTTTTCACTGGAGTAAAGTGGTTATATATTTTTAAATTCTGATATCCCAGTCAGATGTCATCTTGACAATTTTTTATTTTAAGATTTAAAATAAAATTAAGAATTAAGAAAAATTAAGAAAATTGAGAATTATTGAAGGCAAAGTATCCTAAGTCTAGAAACATCTATCTAGGAGCTACAAATTTAATTTTGGTTAACAAAGGACACGGCATAATTTTTCACTAAAGCTACCTAAAACTGTGCAATGTAATCCTGTGGCAAATGACATACCACAAGGGAGTTGATCTACCAAACATCAGCAGCAGTGAAGTTTCATCAAAGAGCTGCTAATTTATTCTCATTGACAGAACACAATCTGCAAGGAGACAAGAATCATTACTTTCTCTAACCACTTCTGTGGTTCCCAAGCTTTCTGCTGCTCCATTTTCTGCATTTATTTCTCATAACAATTAATATTTTCCTTCCTTCTAGGTACCAATTATTTAGCTTCTAATAGAAAAATACTTTTAATAGAAAAATATTTATGATCTCTAATAAAATCCATCCAAAACATAATAAGAGAAAGTCACAACATTTTAAAGACCTGCTAAAAGCTAGTTTTCCATTTGCAGCAAAGCAGAGAAGCCTGTAAGAATGAAGACAATGAACCACTGCTTTTCTGGATGATTATCTATTGAATAGCCTTGACTCTTAACATCGACACATCCTGTCTTCTTGAAAAGATTCAAGAAATAATTTTGGATTATAATGTAGAACCTAGGGGTACCCTATTTCAGCCCAAGTCCCTGTAATATCTACTCAGAAAACATTAAAAAAGTTATTCCTTCTAGAAGTGTAATTCCACACATTTTTTTGATATCAAGAGAACACAATTATTTGCAATCCATGGATCTCTGTCATAATGAACTGTTTTCGTAAAAAATCCGCTCTCCTATGGCCTAAAAATCACTAAACTTTTAAAGCTACAGTTTATTGAAAATATTATTCAACATAACAACATTGATTTAAGTAATTTTCTAATTTAATGTGAGAGCATGATGAAAAGTATTAGTCTGCTTCTGATAATCCTTCACTTTCCTTTTTTAAACATTCTGCATCATATCCCTGATAATCAACAGACACAACATGAGGAAAACTATTTTGGAAGTGCTTACCAATGAGAAAACTAAAAAACTATGAAAAAACCTTTGCTTTAGTTATCAAAAATACACTCAAAATATTGGTGAATTACATGTCCTGCAAAGACCTCTGACTTGACTGGAATTTTTAAACTCTTCCAAATATCCCCCTTGCTAAATATATTCCAGTTTTACAGGTCTGCTCATATAGAACAGCTTCCTGAATATGCCTTGTCTGTTCATTTCTGCCAGTCATAAGAACCAATTCAGTTGGATAATCTCCCAAACATCATACAGGTCTACATCCCACAGTTCCAGTTCAATCTTAAACAGACATTCCGAGATTCTTTTTAAGCTAACATTCAAAAAGGAACATGCTAAGTAACAAATTAATTAAATAATTAAATAAAAAAATTATCATCTAGATGAATATTTATTTTCAGTTCTTAATCACCTTCCTCCAGTACGATAAAGGCCAGTACACTGGCCTTCATACAAAATCTGATTTAACGGAATACTTAGCATCCTCTGGTCCATGAACAATTTGTTTCAGCAACTTCACAGGCAATGCTACATTACCAAGTACTCAGTCTGTTCAATTACACACACACCTGAAGAGCTTTATCGCTAGCACACACTCATTTTTAAGGAGGGCAGGAAGAAAAGTGTTTTTTTAAAAACTGCATTGACAAAGTAAGTTACGGCACAAAAGCACTCATTTAATGAAACTATTATGAGCATTTTACTTCTTGGTTTTTTGATTAGGTAGTAGGAAAACATTCTTCCCTGTGAAGGTGGTAAGGCCCTGGCACATTGCCCAGAGAAGCTGTGGCTGTTCCATCCCTGGATGTGTTCGAGGCCAAGCTAGACGGCGCTTGGAGCAACCTCGTCTAGTGGAAGTTGTCCCTGACAATGGCAGGGGATTGGAACCAGATGGCTTTAAGGCCCCTTCCAACCCAAACCATTCCATGATTCTACAATTCCCTTATGCAGACTATTTGCATTGTACTAATGTATACCACAGGTTTCCTTCTCTGAGGTCCTTGAGCACAAAGGGCACGCAGAACACAAGGGCCCAGCCCCCAGCTGAATACACCCAGAGCTGTGCCCTATATATGCACTCTAATACCGTAAGGTATTCCCAGGCGCTCCTGCTCCTTCCGGTAGCCTTCCAGTGCTGCAGCCCATCGTGTGACTTGCTCAGACGTCTCATCTGAAATTGCTGCAATATGTTTTGTCCCATCCAAGGTTATCACTTGAGCTTCCTCAACAAGGTGAGCTTCAGCCTCTGCATGATGAACATCTGGATCAATCACAACCTCCACGGTCTCCACAGGCTTCACGATTTCCAGGATGTTCAACTTGGGCTCTATCCCTAAGCATGGAAACAACATAAAACTTAAAAGACAGTAATGCAAATATGACAAAAACATTGTTTCAAAGCTTTCTAATTAGTAGAGTTAGCAAACTCAGGAAAGAAGCAGGACACAAAAGCGTCATCACATTCCTGCAAATGTCTTATATTAGAATGACATACTCTATATTAAGTATACTTTAGTAAGTTGAATAACAAAGCTGTCCCTCCTTCTTCCCCCAGTATTACAACTTCCTGTTCTAATTAAGTGATTGATTTTACAGATCTTGAACAGAATATTCAGTGTGTGAACATAAAGTAAAGTACTTTCATATGTAAGAAATATAAATACATACAATATAAAAACAAATAAAAAAACCTAAAACAAATAAAAAAAGCAAACTCCAAAAAGACCCAGAACAAATATCCAGCTTTACTCCAACCCTAAGTTATTTCTTTCAGCCTTTACAATACTTCCTTGATATCTCTGGGGTCTACACAAAGCAGTCAATATTTTCTTTAAGTGCTCTGCAGCAGGCAGTATGTCAAACAGCAAGTTAAAAGACACCTAGAAAATTCTTCCCATTTTAGGCTTCATCAGTTATTCAATGTTTTGGCTTTATGTCTGTCATTTCAGATATTAGATCACAGAGCTAACAAGGTATGTCTGTATCTATTCTGCAGCAAAAAAAGAACATATTCACTAATGCTTTGTATCACCTTCTCTGTTTTCTTCTGAGGTGTTTTGCCCAGCTGGCGCCTCACCACATTTTTGACATCGCATGGAAAATTTTTCAAAATTATTTCAATTTTTGTGACATACAACTTTCATTATAATGGCAACAACCACACTTATTTTAAGAGATTTTTATCAAATATATTTTCACATAAATAAAGAATCTTTACAATTCTATTTTATCATGAGCTGGCAAACCTTGACTATGGCTGATGAAACATCATATGGCCAGAGTAACCTCAGTATTTTGTACCGAAGTACAGTATTGTCAGTATTGTTACTTTGTGTCCTTTCTGTCTAATCTACATTAAAGCACAGCATGAGATGGTTTTGCAGGTAACAGCCTCAAATGCTAAACTCACAATCTAGTCATGGTTTGTGTGGGGAAACAAATGGAGTATGTACCTGTCTTACAGGTAAGAAAAACCAAATCTTTTTCAGACAAGTATTCCTCTAGATTTTAAAAGGCATCCAGCTTGAAAAAAATATTAGAAAGGGAACAAACATTACCAAGACCCTAGAATACAAAACTCAGAAATGTCAAATCAAGGATGTGAAAAGAGACATTGACAATCAGTAAGTGGTTGATCAGATGAGGAAGCAAACATGAAGAAAAAACAGACAAATATTTTCCTTAGGAGAGTGTTTCATCTAGGCCATGAAAAACTAACATGTACAACATAGGCTTCTTTCAAAATCATACAAACATAGGTGAGGGAAGCCACTAAGTGTTAAGATTCTATTTTTGATCATCAAAAAATAAAATAAAGGAAGAAGCTTCTAGAGAGGTACAGTTCATTACTGGTCAACAAAATAATTCACTGTGTGTCATAAAATTACATGCCAAAAGAACTTTGTGTTTTATCCACAATACAAACATGGAGAAAAAAGCAATGAGACTCTGTAGAGGAAACACCTTTTAAGTAAAAATGTAAATTAACAGTCTGCCATCTAACTCAGCGCAACACTAGATCAACATCAATTCCCTGGGTTTGTCTGGAACTGTCCTCACATTTCTTCTCTCTTTACCTACCATGTAAGAGATGACCAGTCTTCCTTGGACAGCACCCAAGCTGTGGAACACAATGCCACACACCCCAGAAGTATGTAGTACAAGCAATACAAAGCTTCAGGATGGGAGCTATCAAGGCACATGAAGATGTTGACAATACTGCCAACTGTCTAAAGGTAGAGAATATACTGGGGTGATGACTGACCTACAGGCAGCATGCCTGGTTTTACCCACCCTGAAATTTCTAGCAGTGTTACCCACATTACTATAGTATTAACCACAGCCAGAGACAGGACATTAGTCAAACAGCATTTTAATCTAAGAAAGTGTCATTACACTTATGATTTGTTCCTTCACATACTAAAAATAACAAAAGCCTACTTATTTCAGAAATTATTATAGAAAAAACTCCAAAATATTTCATTGTGGAAGTCTTCAAAATTAAACTTTTTTCAAATTCTTTGACATACAATGGAATACAGTCACCCACAGTTCCATAGATATGCAAGAGGCCCAGTTCAGAGCAGCAGACAACTGGGCTGCTCTCAAAGCTCCCGTTCTCACAATGAAAAGGAAAACCACATACATTGCCATTCCTCCAACCAGAGGAAATTAATTAGGGCAAGGCAGAGATCCATTAGATTCTTACTAGTAAAATGAAAAAATAGGAATGATATTTTATCTGCTGTAGAATGAGATGCTATAAAAGAAATACACTCAAGTTCAACTATAAAAGAACTGTATTTCACCTGTTGTCTTTGAATTTAAAGCCAGATGGTCAAAATTTGGTAGAACATTTGAACTGACATAGCAGCTTCTCTTTCAAGAAATAACAGTCCAATCCACCACAAGGATTAGCATCGCTGATTACTCCTAGCTGAATTCTACACAATTACACAAGTTAGGGAAAAATAAACATAAGTGAACTGAGAATCTCTCAAAATCTCATTTATCCAAGTAAAATATGAGGATCGACTAAGAAGCCATTTTTCCCACTTGGCTCAAAGGAGTACTGTGGTCAAGAGCAACAAGTCCATTTTCCTGTTAGTGATCAAAATATCTTCCTTTTGTTTATATATGCATGCTATTTGTTTTCCGATATTCTGCCCTGCCATATTTTACATACCTTTAACAAACAGATTTCTTATGAGTTGCTGAAGTATCGAGGCCTGAAACACAACACTGAGGAGTTTTCCAAAGTGACACTTGAATATTCAAGTGTTTCTTTTAAGATGGGAGGAAGGGAGTGGGACAGAGAAAGAGAAGGAGAGAAGGTGTGATGGGAGCAGGGAGCAAGAAGCTCCTTGTGCTATGTGATCATGAACCTCAGTTTTACATTAAAGGGAAAAAAACAAAACACAGGAAGAACATGGAAGCTGATAGTAAAGATATTCATCACTCACATGCTTTTGAAAATGGAAGTCTGAGCACTGAATACTAGAAATTACTGGGCATGAACTAAAAACAATTATTTTAGTTCCCTGAAGGATATTTCCATTATATTTTATAAGCAAAAGGTAGTACACTTCCCATTACATATGGGGAACTGAGGATTCAATCTAGCACTAGTCACTTGATATTCAGCATTAATTCAAGTTGTCTTACTGAAAACTGTTAATAAAAAGCAGAAAACTTCTTCAGTCTAATCTACAATGAAGCCACAAGAAAACAAAAAGTACTCCCCAAATTTTTCTCATTTCCTTTGCTGATGTAACTCAAAACAGATAACTAATCCACCCTGTATGAACTTGTCCCTGTTTAAAAATCCAGAAATAAACACCTGTAGCTGTTCCTGCAGCCCAATATATACATTGTCTTTAAAGAGTGGTGGCTGTCCTTCCACTCAAGACATATGGAGGGGGCAAAGCAGAAAACTAGGACAAAAAGCAAAACAATGAAGCTGCTAGTTCTTGAGAATTTGACAAGGAGAAACTCTGTCATACCAGATAACACAAATAAAAACTATGCCTCAACAAATCCGTACCCACCTGGTTAATGTATCTCTGACACAATGGTTTATTCACCACTTCTCATCCAAAGAAAACAGACAATAGACAAGTGATCCTGGACCTTGATAAGGATTTCCAATTAGCTACATTTACTTTCAAATTTTAATTGTTCCTAAAGCACACAAGCTCACCTCACAGGGATGAAAACGTCATCCAGCTACACAAAAATCTTTTGCCTGTTTTGTTGATATTTTGTCTGATATGATTAAGAACTCAAGCTTGAGGAAAACCTCATACTGTAATGGACACTACTCAATGAAGAGTAGTAGGTTCTGAATTTGTATTTGATTTTGTTACTTATAAAAATGATATGAAATTCCTTTAAAAAACATTTCAAATAGCATTAATCCATGACATTTATTTTAATTTTACTATTTAGAACTACAGCACACGCGCTGTGACCATTCACTGATTTTCTCAATTATACAGCTAGGAATAGGAGATTATGTTTGCTCGTACATATTCCTGCAATATTAGTTTGTACAACAGACAAATGTAACTGCTTACCTTGCCTAGATATTACTTGCACACTGAGTTGCACTGTTCCATCTGTTTTCACTCCTTGATCAAAAAGGCTTCGATCTGGGTCCAGCTTGATAAAAGCATTGAAAAATTAAAAAATTAAAAATATGTATTAGTCTCATAGCTACAATAAACTTATTCTCCTTTAAACTTTAGAAACATTTGGTGCCTGCAGCAAGTTTTCTGAAGAAGTGTGCAAATATTTTTAGTAATGTGTAGACATAGCACATAACAGAAAAAAATTTATCATATTTGAAACTTGCCACTCTGTTCCATTTAAGGTATTTTCACCTACAGGAACATTTTTTGACCTAAAAGAAGGAATGCAATACAGGGAGGTACCTTCACTACCTGAAAACTAACTACAGTTCCTTCTCTGAGCTTTTAACACCTTCATAAAAATTCTTATCTTTATAACAATATTCTCCTTTTGTTTCTGGAAAAGCCACAGATGTCTGATTGTAACTTCAAATAAAACACATAGCTAAATCAAAAGCAAAACATTTATACTGTCTAAAATGTGGCAATGACTGTAAAAACAGAGGGAGATTTCCTGAGAAATGCTTTGCTACCTCTATACCTCAATAATATAGAAACCTTCTCATTTAGATTAAAAACAAGATTAGACTTATGTAAGTTCCAGCAGCAACAAATGATGTGGGCTACCTCAAGAGAAAGTAGTATGGTCATCGCCCTCATTCTTCTTTCACTTGCAAGGTGGTTTCTTAACTCACACCAGGAACTCTAAGAATATTTTGATTGTAGTCACACTGAGCTAGTGTGTATACATTAAATGGTCTGATGATAATGAACCTGACATGAAATCAAATTCTTATTTGCAGTTAATATTCCACATGAAGCATGAATTCCACAGACAATGGAAAAAAGGGAAAATGTATGTAGAACACTTCTCTGTTGTCCTGGGGTGACTTTATGATGCTTGTATCCCCAACTGTCTGTTTTGTTTATGCAGGACATTAAGTTCTGCACCTTTAAGACTGGNGGGGGGGGGGGGGGGGGGGGGAGGGGGAAGAAGTGTGCAGCTTGTTTTCAGAAATCGCACTCACTCCCTTCTCTGGACTGTGTTGCCTGCAGCACAGACACCAGGAGAGAGTTCTCCTTTGCTTTTTAGTTAGTTTTTGAGCTAGCTGAGGCAGAAAAATACTCTGGACTGTGGTTTTGTTTTTTTCTTTTTCTTGTAACTGTTTAAACCTGCTCTGGACTGAAAGCCCAGAAAAATACCAGGAGCTCACACCCTGTGGCACACCAGGCCTGGGATGCAGCATTTTCCATTGCCAGACAGACTGATAAAGACTAGGTGAGCTACAACCCACAGCAACGACTTCCTAAATTGGCCAGCTCTTCAGAACAGCAAGAGATTTTATTTCCTAATATTATTCATTCTAAAGAATAATAGTTCTAAATAATTCTAAAGAATAATGCTTGTGATCACTTTGCTTGTTGAATAAACAGTTTTTTCCATTTTTCTCTAAGGAAGTATTTTTCCCAAACCAGTTGGGGGAGGGGCCGCTTGAATTTGCTTTCTAGAGGGACCCCATTTGGAGATTTCCTCCCAAAATTTGCACTAAAATGGGACATCTATTATGAAGTGAATTAGGTTCATAACCTTTCGATTTACCTGGATATCTTGCAGACAAATCTCATGTGCATCCAGGGAACACTGCAGTCTGGGTTCCAGCAGCTTCTTAAGATTTCCAATGGGTTCACTGATGTCAATAGCCTGACTCACAAATTCTGCAGTGGTGTAGGTTTGCTCAACAATGCTTAAATAGCAAATTAATAAAATCAATCATAATCTCATGTTAATAGAGCAGGTATAGGAAAGCTTAATAGAGGTTAGAATTAAACTAGATAAAAAGTAATAATGACTCTGAAATCTTAATATAATGCAGTATTAGCCTGAGTACTATTCGTTTGAGTAGAGAGTCAATTACTAAATTGGGTCTCATTCATTTGACAGTTGCTTAACTCTTTTTTCACCCCGTCACCACTAAAAAGCTCAAAATACCTCTCAGTAATCTCGGTACCGAGATTCAGATCACCTTTTTCAAGAGAGTATGCCATGGTTAGCATATTATATATTGTTAACTTGCATATAGAGTAAACTAATTTTATTTGCTTTGCCTGGTCTGTATTTAAAAGATACTAAAGTTAAAAGCAAACACAGAAACTTAATAGACAGGGAAAATTGGAAGGAAAAAAATGTTCACACTCATACATAGCAATTTTCCATGTCTTTCTACCAGTCAGCACAAGAATAATAAGCTTAACACATAAAAGGGACAATCAGAAGGAAGTACTGCAACATGGAGCTTTGAAGGAACTGTTAGTTACATGACATAATTGTCCTGCACTACAACAATTAAAAGTGTTGGCACCGGCATTCGGAAATGTCATCGTTATGGGACTCATGGTCTAACAACAACCTTACACAGAAGGAAACCAGAATGTACACAGATACATTCTGTGTCTGTTAAGCGGTAAAAACACACAAGGAACTCAGAATAATAAGAAACTAGTAATTGGCTTCGAATCAGTTCTCCAGAACAGGCTCTTAAAGAGAAGTTAATCTAATCAGTCTCAGTTCTTTCTACCTGTCGGAGACTGAAACATTATGGTTTGCAGCTTAAACATCCTTATTAAGAACTTCTGCCTATCATAGCAGAAGTGGTTGAGAAGAATTGCATGAAATACCACCATGGGCCTCCTAACTGAGGCCCTCGACTGCAAGCTAACAGTGATAAGACAAAGTGCCCCAAGTCTGGGCTGGGAGAAAAAAATACATTCACAAGAGGGTTAAGCCTAGCACCTTTGAGGTGGAGGCCACAGCCCCAGGTTTTTCTGCCGCCACGCTCCCACAGATCCCTACACAAAACTAGGGAAGGAGGAAAGGTTTTGGGTATGTGGCATAGCCTCTGGCCAGATGCAGTGAACACCCATCCTCCACTGGGCAGATTGGCCCAGCTGTCGGGCCTCCCACCTCTGGAAGGCCACATTTATGTTAGGGACAACCACAAGATGGACAACAGAGGGGGTGTCATGGCCCATCAAAGGCCACCCCCAAAGGGGTCCCCCAGACCCTGCACCAGAGCACTGCATGTGATACTACACAATGGAACAGATCCACAGTCTTGCAAAGGACAGTGTCAAACTTACCACCCTCTAGGAGACAGATATCTGTGTGTTCCCACCTGCCCAAATGTATATTAATCCTCTGGATTCTATACTTTTTGGTGGGGGACTCTCACCACCAAGAAGACCAGATGCAGGGAAGCAATGAGATGTTGCTGGGACCCTTGGAAGGGTGATATGCTTCTACTTAATCTCTGTCACTCTCCTTGACCTCACTCCTCCATCTCTTTTTCTATTTAGTTTTTAATTTCTTTTCTAATGTCTTTTTCTTTCTCTTTTCCTCTTTTAATATTAAATAAATCAATTTTTTTGGTATCAGCATCTAGTCTCGTTTGTTTTTAATCAAGTTTTGTGGTATATTTCATACCTTCTGGGTTCAATCTGTTTAATTCACAGAGAATTAGTTTTCTTTGCTCTTCTGTGCTTATGATTTATTAAAATATGAATATCGATCTAATATCGATATCCAGCTGGGACGGACAAAAGACTCTCTAGCAGTTGAAGTTAGAAAATGTACGTTGATTACAGCCAGACAGTGCATGGGATAATTCCCTAATATGCACTCTAAAGTTCACAGGTAAGTACAAAGCCTCTTATTCACACAAGTGTTGAATACCCAAAATACAAATGCATATTCATACCCCTGTCACCTCCTCCTCTCCACTTTGCATGCTAACCGGCAGAAAAGCTATTAAGCATGCATACTTTGTTCTTTAAAATGAGTCTGGTGTCTATTCTGGGGTGGGGTCACTAGAAATGAGGAGGTAAAATGGCTCTTCCTCATTCTGACCTTTTTATCTTTTCAATGCATGCATGAGAAACGAATCTTTAGTAAAACTCTGGTTTCTTCTGTTCAATGTTCACAGGATGTCTGCAGTTACCTCGTGTCCTTGGGATATTTACTACATTTTGTTTTTCACTTACAAGCATAGCTTACATAGACATAAACTTTACAAGCAAGTGAGTTATTGGGTCTGAGATAGCTAATCTAAGATCGCCTTCTGTTAACTGTTTACTTACTTCAGCAACTATAGTCTTTAATTTTCATAAAAACTCCTTAGTTTTTCAAAATTGATGTCTCGTTTAGACCGGATTCCAATACTATCCTACACATTAATTGATGCTCTTGGCTTCCAAACACAGTAGTGCAAATTAGAAGGGAAGCATTGGAATCTAAAAATCCAGGTTGAGGTTAATTAAATCAGACGGTATCCTACTTTAGTATGTACAGCTTCAATGGCCCTATCAACAGTATAGTTGATAGCAAGCATAATTTCTGCTCTGTTAAAAGAAAGTCATCCTGTATAAATTCTGTGTAACTGTAAAGCAAAGGACTGGAGATATAGAAAGGTTCATCTCAATTATGGAAGGATTCACTGAAGCTGAAAGGTTTGCAGCACACACATCGATACACTACTACGGACATAAAAAATAGGAAAAGTAAAGTACTAATAACTTAGTAAGAGATAACCAGAACAGTTTGGGATTTAGATAACTAAGGTTGAGGAACATGACAGCACTACACTAATTTCCTATAGTGGCTACATTGCAACTTCTGGAAAACTGCCATTTAATTAGAAAAGAAACAGAAAAACTGATTAGTTAATTATCTGCTGCCTAAGGATCTCAAAAAGCAAAGACAGTACATACCTATCTTCAGTGCATTCCTGTTTCTCAGTTCCATCAATTTCAATTTCTATCAGCTCCTCTGCCTCTCTCTTAGTCATGGCTGCAATATCTTAAGAACAGAGCTATGAACAGAAAATAATTTTTTGAGTAAGTCACAGACCAACAACACTAGACAATGTTTTGCGTCCTATCACACATTTTTAAAATCAAATACCAGGTTAGCCTTTTAAAGCCAAGAATTCATCTAAAAAAATATATATCCAAAAGCTAATACAGATTTCACAAAATATATTACTAGACCTGCCATCAAGCTAATGTTCTAGAAGCAAACATGGACTATTAAGACATTTGCACAGAGCTCAAAGCCTGATTCTCTTGGAGGCACCCAAATTTATGGATTTTTTTGTTGTTTTTGCTACAGGCCACCTACAGCAAAGCACACCTGAAAATTCAAACTACCTTCCTAGCATGGCTGAAAGATACTTAAAAATTTAAGCAGCATTTTACATGAAATGCTGCAGGAGGCAGTTTGGGAGAAGATCCATGACTTCTTCATAGGTAAATAAAGTCAATAACAGTGTTTGTTGACTATCCCATCTTTCCATCCATGCCTCCCACAGCTGAATGGTTGACGACATGAGCACAATGAACATATTCTGTGCTAAAGCAGGATGCCAGTAATGAAAGTAAAAGCAATTCTGTGACAACATTCTCACTAACACTGCAGATTTTCATGCTCTGTAGAACACCGGAGTCTGTTGGGAACGTAATGGGAAACAGAATTACAGCATTTGGTCTGTAAAGACATAGCTTGTCTAGTATTACTGTTTTTCACTAAGCAGTACATATGCCATAACTATGAAATACATATGATAAAAACCAGACCAAATAATATTAACAGTTTACAACAAATAACATAATGAATTCACAGCAAAAGAAGCAGGAAGTAGAAGTACAGAGGAAGGGAAAAAAAACCAGTGGAAAAAATCCCAAAACATGACTACTACTTAACAATCCAAGATTAGAAGAGTTCATCAAGATTTCCATCCTGGAATCATCCTTTCCCAGGTACTACTCTATCCCAAACCCCACTGTCAGTAAGAATATCTACTGAAGGCAATATAACAAGGATATGTATTAATCTTTAAAACTTCTCAGAAGTAATAGTAACCAATTATGTTTTACAGCTGTATGTAAACTGTCTAAAGAAATTTAAACTACTCATCATCTCCTTCTGAAACTATTTTGTAAGATCAGTTGTGAAGAAACAAGTGCTGCTTGTGGTTCATTCTGTAAGAAACTATCAAGGTTAGGAAGGAAAAAAAATCACCGTATCTCATCACTAGAAGCAAATCCTGAACCTGTTCACAGATCTGGCTCTGTGAAAATCTCCAAAGGGCCAGTGTAGTGTTCACTGAATAGGGCCCCAGGAGTCTAATTCCTGTATCACTTAATCTCGCCTACTATTCTCGTGATAAATGTAAAAGACTGAAACACAACTTCTGAAGAATGCAGACAGGCTTAAATACCTGAGTGCACTGACAGCCGCATGGTTACAGGTCATCTGTCAGTCTGTTAAAAAATATTTCAAAACCAAGATTTCAGTAATGTCCCTTACTGAAAACTCCCAAAGAAGCAAACTGCTATGATAAAAAAGGGGTGAATGTTTTTTTCTGTATTAGCAATCAGGTTAAAAACACAAATCAAAGGTAAATCATCTTTTTTTTTGTGATAAAGGGAGTTTACCAGTAAGGTCACAAAGGGATTCGGCTGGAATTTCTGTTCTTTGACATATTCACGTTATTTATTGAGAAAAAAGTGCAAAATTACAAAAAACCCCCACCATCTTGATAGATTTCTGGCAGAAAATATTCAATATGGCTAAATGCAGACTGAGAAAATATTACTGCCCATAGTAATAGCACTGAATTAGGTAATGCATTTAGAAGTCCCTATGGATTGGACTCCAAACTGACAGCCGGACTAGTAACTATTTACTCCCTCTTCAAAGGCAGTTCTTGGTTGACTCTCTCAGGCTTTGCTATATTTTTGGAACCATGGAGGGGCAGGAAAGAGGAACCCAGGCACAAAGTGCAAGTACACAAAGAGGAAGAAAGATGGTTCCCCTGAGTACAGATACAAAGAAGGGAGACAGGTATAAAGAATAACATAATGTAAACACATAAACTCATTAAAGTTCTTAGAAGCCCAAAGGGGAAAATTATTCTATCTTCCCTATAGTACCATAAAGAGATTTCTTACGATATAAACATTTCACGTGAAGTCTAGCTGTTTGTTCCTACAGGATGACACAGAGCTTGAAAGTGAACATTAGTTCAGATGGGACTGAGCTGCCTCACCATTTTCAGAAGGCTTCTGAAAGACAAGAAGACTCAAAGAGCCTGGCTTGCCTGGAGGGTTCATGTGGCAACACCACTACAACAGCAGCATTTGCTCAAAGGAGCATAAAAACTGTGGTTGACTCCTGGAAGGTTCAGCCTACTGATTTCTGTTCGTTTCTACTTTTTCCTTCAACCTAACAAGCCCTAAGACTTACTTTTTAATTCAGAAAAAAATCTGACCTCCACTAACATACGAGAAGACACCTGTCAACAGAGCCTTCTTCCCTCATACAACAGCCCAGTGCCACTCCAGTATCTTTTACAGTAAGGAAAGAAGTCCCTTTGTTCTGTTTAAAATTTATCTTTTCCCTAGAACACAAGGAGTTAAACAAGGAATGAGCCCACTGTGAAATGGCCGCAAACTCTCTGAGAAGAATAATGTTTGCTATCCCACCAGGTAATTATGAAATGGGGTCCAGTTCTGGAGCTCATACATATAATCAGCTGATACTGAAGCCCAGTCACTGGAGTTATCTGTGGCCCAGAGAAGCTCTGGTTTCTATCCATTTGTATTATCCAAATTATAAATACCAACACAAAGCAGGTAAGAAAGAAGATGACCTGTCCTTTTACAGATCAGCTCTTACAACTCATGAGCAAGTTCAGTTTTATGATGGAAACAGTGGAGCACTGAACAGGGTGGGGGAAAATCACACCAGATAAAGTGTGTAACTTCCCTAACAATAGCCTGAAGTGAGAAAATAAAGCCAAAATAGGAACTGTGGCTGCGCAGCATGTACTTGGCAGAATATTAGGCAGGAAACTATGCAAGATCATGGGATCAATTAGGTTGGAAAAGACCACTGAGATCATCATGACTGAACACCACGCCAACTAGACCACGGCACTAAGTGCCACATCCAGTCTTTAACATGTCCAGGGATGGTGGTTCCACCATCTCCCTGGGCTGCCTGTTCCAATGTCTAATCACCCTCTCAGAGAATAAATTTCTCTTAGTGTCCAACCTAAATCTTCCCTGGCACATCTTAACAGACTTATTACTGGTTTGCAGAGGAGCAGAGCCCGATCCCCATCTGGCTGCGACCTCCTGAGGATTGTAGAGAGACAGGGCCCTCCCCGGGCCTCCTTTTCCCCTTGATAAGTCTCCCCAGCTCCTCGTAAGACCTGTGCTCCAGACCCTTTCCCAGCTTCCTTTCTCTCGACTCGCTCCAGCCCCTCTATGTGCTTCTCAGAAAGAGGGGCACAGAACTGGACACATCACTCGAGGGGCTTTACACCACTGCAAGGGGAGAACCACAAGACGCCGCATTCTGTTAGGCTTTCAACTTTTTCAAAAAACAAGTTTTTTACAAGCGGGGATAAATTTTCACGGGGACCGAGGAGGCCTGGAGGCCTCGCGAGCTCCGCTGCGGGAGCACTCGGTCCTTGATCCCGGGGGCCCTTCCCCGCGACTGCTGTGGCGCCACCTCCCCGAGGACCCCGCTTCCCGCGGCGCCTCCGCGTCGTTGTTTGAACCCGAAACGGAAATGGGATGGTAGAGCCGCCGGGGGAGAAACGGAAACAAAACACGGGCCGGGCCGCGCTCACCCGCCGCCACCGTCCGTCCGTCCGTCCGTCCGTCCGTCCACCCGCCGCACCGACACGTCCCACCGTCCGTCCGCGTCCGGGAAGTCCCCAAGCTCCGGGTCCAGGACCAGCTCCGGGAGCGGATCCAGGAGCGGGGCGCGCCAGGATCGGGGCGCCGCGCAGGCCCAGCGCGGGGAAAGCGCGCAACACCGCCGCGCCCCCACATGAACTACGACTCCCGGCGGCCCCCGCGCGGGAACTACAGCTCCCGGCAGCTCCCGCGGTTCCGGAAGGCACCAATCCCCTTCCCCTCGCTTGGAAGTTGCTCTGTGTGGGCGCGGTGCGCGCTGGGTTGTCCAGGGATTCTTTCTACGGCTCTTCCCGCGCTACCCCAGGTCCCGGCGGGCTCTAAGCGGGGCCGAACGGTGTGTGGCGATGGGGGAGCCCCGAGTGTGCGCTGAGGGTGGGGGAGTGGTTCCCGGCGCGCACCGCGAGGGCGGCGGGACCGAGCGGAGGCAGTGGGTCGGTCAAGGTGACTCTGGAGGCCTTTGCTGAATTGAAGTTTTCATCTTTTTTTCTACTTAAACAACGCGAAGAACTGATTCACGGCTTGTCCGGGTTGTTCTGTTGTGGTTCCGTACCGAACGGACCGCGGAGCTGCACCCATGGGATCATGGTGCCCTCGGGTTCATTTGGCTGCTGGAATTTCTCTTGCCCCCCCCCATGCTGTTTTAAATAACCTTTGAATACCTCTCTGCTTTAAAGTTTAACTCCAAAGTATATTTTTATTTCTTCTTTATATATTTTTCTTAATAATATCTAAATAAAGGCAATGTCTTTTAAATGGAGCTGGTTTCAGCTCCAAGCTATTGTTTCTCTGCTTTTTTAATGCACTTATATCGCTGTGACTAATTTTTTATTCCTGCTTTGATGTTTTGTTAATGGTTAAGCAGCATTGCCATCATGATCCTGCGACAGATCTTGCGGCTTTCCTCCCTTTTCCACTCTGCTGTGTCCATTCACGTGCGCAGGAACATTGGGCTCTCTGCGATTGTCTTCAACAAGACAAAAGAACTCGACCCGGTTCAGAAGCTCTTCTTGGACAAGATCAGAGAGTATAACACGAAGAGCAAGTAAGTAAAAGAAACTGTCTTATAGAAGGAATTGATGGCAAAAGGGGAAAATCTGTTGATTTTGACATAAAAACATAAGATGTAAAGTCTGATTTTTGACAACTTGCTAGCTTCGTAGGCTAGTCTGTAAATATTTAAGGTATGTTTTCCTGCAACGCTTAGTGATGGTTTCACTAGTGGTAAAACTTGTTCTTGCATATCTAATAGAAAATATCAGGGTTTTTTTCCCTTAAGAAAGAAAAAACCTCATATCATTTTTCTTGGCCAGTTAAGGTCTCTTGCACACTGCATGAATGTACCGGTATTTTAATTTTTACCCATTTTTACATGCTCTATAAATAGGGGGGAAAAAGCCAAATAAACTCTTTTTTTCTTTTTTTTTTGGCTGGGGAAAAGTTATGTAGGCATCTTTCCAGAAGCTGAATGGAAATAACCTCCAAAAGCAATTGAGAATTAATGGAGTTATCAGGATGGTTTCATTAATATCTTCAGTTAATAAACAGTTCCTTCAAGTAGAGTCTTATATTCTTGTAATGCTTGAATGAACTACTGATCAAGAAATTGTGTATTTTATATATATATATATAAATGTAAAATTTTATATGTTATATATGTGTGTTTATATACATAAAATAGTAATTCTATATAATTTATTCTCAGGAAGTATTCTTGGGAAGGAATTAAGATAATTCTTGGCTCTGCCGGTGGAAGATGTGTGTTTCCTTATCTGCAAACCCTTCTGTGTATTTGGTGGTTTTACCAGTTCTAAGCATAAAACTGAGTACTGGCAGTCTAAGGAGTTAGCATTTTAGTTACCTGATGTTTGAATCTGAAGAAGCTCCCACTGTGGTGGGGGTTTTTTGCTTCTTCAGCATTCAAAATGTGTTCCCTTGGCAAGAACAGTTAAGCTTTACTAACTGAGATAACTAATTCAGAGACAGAAGAGGTGAAAGTCACAATTTTGTTAGGAATTCACACCTGGAACAAACAAAACTAAAAGCCCTGAGAGCCTCCATACCCACCAGTGGTTTTACCTCATAAGACCACCTTTTGTGTCAAAAGGCTTGGATTTTCATCCCTGATAGTTGTATTTTTATCACCGAGAGTAGAAAACCTTTACCCTGAGAATCTTGTTTATGTGTAAGATAAGGAGGCCCTAAGGTGTCATATCTTGAGTTTTGGAAATGTTTTGAATTACTTCTTTTGGTTGGTTGTTGAAAATGTTTTCATTCATAAATAAGCTTGAAAATGTAGAATTTTCCACGTGAAATGTTAGGACTGAGTTGTTAACCACAACTTTAAATGTTGATTAGGCAAGCTGGAGGGCCTGTTGATGCAGGACCTGACTTTCAAAAAGATATGAATGAATCCCTTGCAAGACTCCAACGGGCGTATGGTGAGGGTGATCTCACCAAGTTTCCAGAATTTAAATTTGAGGGTGAGTTAACAATCTTACTGAATTCTAATTTCAAGTAGAGACTTGTTCACTCATGGGTTTTTTAATTCCCCTTTAGTTTATGTTTGTACCATTAATTTTGTATAAAATGCCCTCTGGGAATCTTGTGCTTTTGCACAATTCACATCTGTTTCCATTCTATTTTGACTATTTGCCTATTTTAGCAGAGATGTGGTCTTTCTTGTACTAATGATTAACAAAACTTGCAGTCACATAAGGCTATTGTAATTGTCCTTCAGACACCCTAAAGGAAGAGCTCAAATAGAAATAGCCTGGGGTCTGTATTTTTCTCATGTTGCCAAAGAGATTAACAGACTATAATGTGAGTATCAGTTAGTCTTAATATCATCTGAACTGACTTTTTTGATTTTGTAAGCTCCTCTGGAAAGCCACTGATTTCAGAAAATGAACATAGGACTTAACTTTCTTACTTAGGAATGTTTATTAACTTTCTTACTTAGGAATGTTAGGCTAAATTATATTAAACTCTTTTTTTCAGGTATTTGACTATGACTTTTGTTTAACTGCTCTAAGTTTGTTTAGCCTGGAAGGGAAAGGGTACAATGTGAGGCTTGGTTGGCATCTGGCAGCCAGCCAAGGCCAAGCCACCATAGTCAGCAACTTACAGTTCTGATCAGATTGTTTGTGAATTCTAATTTAGACTAGGAACACACCTGAAAACGTTTTGGGTTTTGGTAGTATTTCAGTTGGGTAAAGTTGGTGCCAGGTTGTTACTGGTGCAGATAAAACAGTACCTGTAAAGTAGGATCTATGTTTTTTCTTTTTTTTATTTTTCCACAATTTAAGGGATGTAGTTTCTCTATATTCAGTTTTATTTCTGTGTCATATGTGAAATTATGCATATTAAAATTTTACTTATTTTTGTAATGAAAAAAAATTGACCATAGGAAGAGAGCAAAGCACAGACACAACATGACGATGTTCTTTTGCCACTGTTGCCTATCCTTGATCTAATTTCAATTAGGTTTCAGATTGTAATTATATGAATAATTATATGGGTAGGAACTTCAATTTTTTACCTTAGGGATCCTTGACAAGCTGAGCCTTGTCTCTCAGACTTTGTATTAAAGACAGCAGGCATTAGTAGCCCAGGTGCCCAAAGCCCTAACCTTTGTGAGCCTGTACCTTTGACATCAAGTACTCCTCAGTCAGTGTTTGCATGTGGAGAGTATCTTGCTGAGTCGAAATTGCGTGCTCCTCTTTGTTAATATACACTGATAATACCCTAAGAAAGGGAAGGAACAACTTGATTACTTGTTCTTGTATCGGAGCTATGTTGGAAATACTCATCCAGTAACATTCTGGTTGACTTCTTCAGTTTCTCTGCTGTCTTCTCCCCTATCCCAGGTGTTGCTTTTTGGCAGAATATTAATGAGGCTTAGCCTTTATACATGACTCCTGCAAGGTGAAAAAGATTTGTCTCCAGCCTAGTTACTGTTCACTGCTACCCACATTTAATCAGTAAGTGGGGGTGTAGACTGCAATTTACTGCTTTAATTTGCCAACTTAATGGTTAGTTTTCTTTGAATTACAAATTAATTGTGGTGTTTGAAGATGGAATGAGACTAATAGGAATCTTCTCTCTCCCGTTCCTGTAGAGCCCAAGTTTGAGGAGACTCCGAAGTGACCTCTGCAGCTTGTACACCAAACAGCACTGTACAGCCATGGAGTTGCTGAACATGGCACCAGTTGTAATTTAATAAATGTAGTGCTTCAGTTTGATTTCAGTGGTGTGAAGAAGCTCTTAACTGCATGGTGAACATAGCTAGCTGTGATCATCAGCTCTTACGTGACAGAGGCAGCTGAGTAGTGCTGCTCAATGTTAACTGCAAAAGTCCTTTGTGTGCCATGTTTTAATGCTTATATAACACTCGTAATGATATACCAGGAAGGAACTACTTGTTCTATTGAGTTTATCCAAAAAGTTTCTGCAGAAAAAAACCTCCGTGAACCTTAAGTCTGTACCAAACCCCTACAGCAGTGATGGGGCTGCACAGCCAAAAGCTTAGGCACAAATGCCCTAATTCTACCCTGCATCAATGAACACAAAGGTGATGAAGTTAATCTTCCAGAAGAAACTGAAATCTACTATAGAGATTGTAAGGTTTGAATTTCTGTGACTGAACTATTGACAAAGACACTTCAGCTTCTGAGGAGCTATTTATAATAACTATTATCTGAGAAACTACATAAACGCTTCAACAATTAGAGTCTACATACTACAGTTTGAATTGTATTGACATGATTTTTCTTCAGAAACTACATATGCAGTCTACAGAGAGGGAGCTTCCATATTAACCACTAAAACACTTCTTGAGTTTAAATTACAGGAAGATTTATGTTGTTAGCATAGTGAGTTTACTTCTGCACAGCTACACACTTTGAAATTGTATGAGATTTGCCAAAATAATCTCTTAAGTCCCAGTAAATCAGAATTGCAGGAGAAATTGAGCCCTTAAAAATGGTTGAGACACAAGTAGTGAGGTCATCTGTGAAAGTTATTTGAATAGTTTGTTCCAAGCTGCAACAATGAATCTTGCTGCATATACATATGAGCAAAATTAGAAGCTTTCGTACAGAACTAAATTGAATATACAAGCTAATTTGTCTTTTAAGTTTTTTTGGGGGTTATTTTTTTTAAATGCCATCACAGCTAGATTGACTAAATATTGGCGGTTTCTATTTTCAGTATGTAAGATACTGAAAAAATATTTACAGAGCAGAGGTCAAAAGATCCCTTGATGTTGTGGTTTAACCCCAGCTGGCAACTAAGCATCCCATAGCCTCTGGCTCACTCTCTGTCCCCTCCCCCTACTGTAGGGAAGGAAATTGGACAAAACTCATGGGTTGAGATAAAGCAGTTAAATAATTGAACCAAAGTAATAATAAGGGAAAGCGAGAGAGGGAAAACCTGAGAAGCACAAGTGATGCACAGCCCAAGTACTCACCACCACTTGCTGACTGATTGCCCCAGCAGCAAATGGCCCCTCCAAGCCAACTTCCTCCAGTTTATATGTTCTTTATCCCTTTGGCCAGTTCAGGTCAGGGTCCTGGCCCTGTTCCCTCATGGATTGAACACCTTCTCACTGGCAGAGCATCAGACACTGAAATCTTTGACTTAGGGTAAGTACTGCTGAGCAACAACTGAAGCAATTAGTGTGTTATTGACATTATACTAATTAAAACAAAGAGCTCTGTACCAGCTACTAGAAAGAAAATTAACTCCCAGGTGAAACCAGAAAAGTATCACCTGCTTATTCCATACTATTTATGTCATGCCAGATCCTGTACTTTCCAATACACTATGATCTTTCCTGACTTCTTATAGATGCACACACAGATACCATTTCCTTAACCTATAGACAATCCCTGTAGAACTCTATTGAATTCATTTAGTCCGTGACTTTTGGCTTATGACAGGACTGTCATAAAGTTTTTCAGGGCAGGCAAGAGGGTGTCTGATGTTGGATTGTTGCACGTTGAAGCCAGTTCTGATTCCATCACTGCTCTGCTTGTTCACTTATATCAAAGTTCATTCTTTATGTGGTGGTTGAAGGGGAGTTGGGTTCCTATCCCCAGAGGTGGAAGGGTGGAGATGGGCACCATGAGGTACCCAGTGCAATGGTGGGCACACAGCTGACCGAAGTACTAATACACAGCATTGCACGGCAACTAACACAATTCACTGCTTATTCCATCATATCCACTCAATGTACAAACCAGACTTGTGCCCAGATCCTTGATATAAAACAATCCCACAGATGAATTTGCCTTTGCCCAAGGCAGGAATAATCCAGACTGTCTTCCTCAGCACATTTTTCCTGTGCACTACAGGAACTTTATTCTGTTCTACGCTAAAAGTTTTGATTGGGCAGGGCCAGCCTGCTTGGCAGATCTAGTGCTGGCTCACCAGGTGGCCTTTGCCAATGTGCATCCCAGTGTTGGAAGGTCCCCATGCCCGTTGCTCTCAGTGTAGTCTAACAGTCCATTTGATCTGTTGGTTTTGTCCGCTAGGGAATGATACAACATACCCACTAAATACCATGTTCTTTGGCCCAAGCGTCTGTGAGTGTTTTTCAAGTGTTTCTACTTTAATTTGTTCAAAGGCTTGGTGTTGCTCAGGGCTCCATGTGAAATCATTCTTCTTCTAAGTCACTTGATAAAGAGGGCTTACAGTGAGACTAGTTTGGAATATGCATTTTCAAAAAATCGACATCTAAGAGCTTACTTTTTGAAGAAACAGAATTTCTTTCCATAGGATCAGGACTAAATTCAGCCTTTCCATTTTGCCTGGGAAGCCATCCACTGGAGATGGAAGTAGCCGTTTTCCTGAAAGAACCCCCATTTGGGATTGTTTTCCTTACAGTTCATATACTCATGTCTTTAAGGTCAAGGTAGGTCTTCCATCCCAATTCATGCCTTCTCTGTGGTCTCTTAGGAAAACCCAAAGGGTATCCCATGGTGTGTACCTTCCATATCCTCCCTCTTAAGCCAGTGTTTACTCTCATTAGCATGGGTCTGTAGAGGTGGGGAACAGAACATATCCTCTTTGAAATGCTGAAACTCCTGGGACTGTTTATCTGATAGTTTCTCTACAGATGAGAGAGGAAGAGAGGTTGTCTCCAAATTCCCAGAGATGGCAAGACACTGCATCCCTAGACGGTGGTGTGATGTCTTTCCAGATGAATGTTGCCAGTGGGTTGGTGTGTATTCTTGGCATGCTCTACAAACTTCCACCACATGGGTCATGTGCAGAGGAATTGGTCTGGATCTGCACGGAACCTTGTATTGTCCTGGTCAAAATAAATAATCTCTAGCAGGGCTAATTCCCTCAAGTACTGGGTATCTTTCCACTTGCATGGTAAGTGACATGTAACATCTTTCTAATAAGGACACCTTTCCTTCATGCTTGACAGGAGTCACTTCCAGAGGCTGAGGACTTGTATCTCTTGTGGAAACACCTTTTCAATGCCTGCTTTCTTAGAAAGTGATTCCTACCCTCTAATTCCAGTCTGTTAGCCCAATTATCCCAGCATCAGAGCAGCCAGATGGTAGCCTGCTCATCAGGACAACAGCTAAAATATTTATGTATATCCCGCTGCTCACTCAGGAATAAGGATTGTGTGGTTGCCTCTTGTGGCCTGTCACTGAAGTTTGTGTAGGGACAGTATGTGTCAGTGGGATTTCGGTAGCCACAGATCGTTTCTTAACCCTAAAGGTCTGAACCATATGCAACAATACACTGTTACCAAAAAGACCAGTTTGGTTTCAAGGGTAGTGACAGGATATGCAAAGTCTTTAAAATTCTCAAATGCTACCGAAATCATCCTGGAGGGGAAGGAAGGTGTTTTTCCCATGGGTTTGCTCTCTGAGGGTAAAAGCCAGTAGATGTAACTGTGGATAGTTTCCACCAGATGGCTCCCAAAGGACGGCGAGGACACACACCAGGCAGGCTCATGACCAGCCATTCTATCATATGACAAGTCAGAACAACACAGTGATAACATTAGCCCAGGCCTAGGGCAAATGAATCAAAATGGTGACCAGCAACTGTTAAACCAATACAGTGAAGGCTTATAACAAACTTGTTTTAACAGTTTAACTAATGCTCTGGTCAGATCTATTTTTATCTCAACCTTTTGAGTCCCACATTTAGTGCCAAAAAATACTGCCAGCAGCTCAGCCCCATGCAGCTGCTTGCTCTCTGTACCCAGCCCAGTGGGAGAACTGGGGAAAAAAAGTAGAACTGGTGGGTAGAGAGAACAACAGTTTAATAAATGAAAGTAAAATAAGATACTAATAATACTAATGAGAACAATAACAATAATAATATGAATTGTAGTGAAAAGGAGAGGAGTAAAGCCCAAGAAAGACAAGAGATGCACAACAGTTTCTCACCACCCACTGACTGATGCCCAGCCTGCACCCCAGCAGCAGTTGGCTCCTCCTGATCAACCCAAATTTAAATACTGGGCATGATGTTCTGGTGAGGAGGTGGTTACCAAGTACCAAGCCCCTGTTTGAGTTTCAGAATTCTGTGTTTGGACAACGCTCTCAGGCACATGGTGTAATTCTTGGAGTGCCCTGTGCAGGGCCAGGAGTTGGACTTCATGATCCTGATGGGTTCCTCCCAATTCAGCTTATTCTATGATTGTGTGATTCTATGCATATCTTTTCTCAGATCAGCTGTCCCAGGTGTGCTCTGTCCCTGCTTCTTTAACACCTCCTCACTGGAAGACCATGGGAATCTGAGGACTCCTTGACTTGGAGTAAGCACTACTCAGCAGCAACTAAAACATCAGTGTGTTATCAACTTTATTCTCATATTAAATCCAAAACACAGCTACTATGAAGAAAATTATCCCAGCTGAAACCAAGACATTAATACTTTTTTATAAAAAGTAGTCATTTGATGTCCCTCACAGAGGCTGAAATCTTCTAAATAACAAAGGACTTGGTATGCTTGAAATCCTAAATGAAGCAAAAAATAACATAAATAATAGTTTAAAGATTTTAAGCAGGTTAATATTTAGTGTACATTTCAGAAGAAACCAAGGCATTGAGCTTCAGAAGAAATGTGTCTGATGCACTGTTAGTAAATGTTCTTTTCTGGGATGGGAGGTCTACAAAATGCACTCTACCCAGCAGTAGTTACCTGTTCATAAATACAGGTATCAAACAGCTCTGTTCAGAATCTGATTTTAAAGTGCATTAACAATGATTAACGGATACCATAGCTCTTCAAAGCTTTATCCTTCTCACTCAGAGCAAACAGATAGTTGGTCTCAGGAAGTTTCTTTTATACATACTAAGTCAAGGAATAAGTTTATGCAATTTAGTATGTTTTGTTTTGATTAGGGAAATTGGTGGTGTTCAGGGATCTTTTAAGGTTACATCAGTATTACTCTTGCTGCTTAAACTCCTAATGTCTTTAAACTGTACTGATATGAAGTCACTCCTACTTGAAGTTTTGCTTAGAACTCTATTCCTTTTCTACCAATCTGAAAAGCTGGAATGATTACATATAGTTAAAGCCCTTGACCCCACTCAAGAAAAGTGGGGTGGAAGTAGTAAATTCAGCTTCCATATTTAGTCAAATCTTTTGTCCCACATTATTCTTAGAAAGGTTAGGGCCCAAACTTTCTCTCATTGCTGTCTTGGACTGTGTCTCAGTTAGTTAATCAATATGTGCAAGCAGATGCAACGTATGGAGCAAGGTGCTGTAGTTTGTGGCCCTTGAGACTATGCAATAGGAAGCTATAAATGCAGACAGAGATAAAGTATCTCCAGGTACTGCTGTGAGATATGGCACAGAAGGTGTGAATTCATGTACATGTGCAAAGACATTACAGATCTAAGGAACTCTGAAGATTTCTAAAGCTTTTAAAACACGCTAGTGCACACATAAGACTTGCCTTTTCACTTGTAGATTGATAGTCCATATTATTTCTGTTAACAGAGCAGGAAAGGAATACAGGTTAAATAGTGACTTTTCCAATGTTGGGTTTACCCCTTTTGGAGCCTTATACATGAATGCATTTTTGCATTTTTCCAGATTTCCAGCAATCCTAAGGATATCCCCCCCCCACACTTAGAAAAAACTTACTACAACAATCCATTGAATGCTTTTAGATATCAGTCATTATCTCATAAACCGCTGCCAAACACTTTTTCTACCATGTCTTTTCAAGTCTTCAGTTATACTTTTTGTCTAGCTCATGGCCAGAACTAAAATAGCTTGAGGAATTCTGACTTGCTACTAAGAAATTTGAGTGAAATAAATACATATCAAAGGAATAGACCAGGCACCATCAGAAAGTTTCTACCAGTTATATTTTTACAAAACACTTCCTGAAATAACCTGTAGATATGGATATAAGAACAGTTCAATTTGGTTCTGATTGTCTTTTGCCTAGTTTGAAGAGCAGACACATGAATGCCTATAGCTGAGTTAGTGTTGTAAGCTATAACTATGTAAAAAGATACATCTCTGTGTATTTACTACAGTAATGTAATTATTTACTTTCTGACCAGCACACTGGTTTCTAATAAGGAAATGAGGCAGTGTGTAGGATCAGGTTTATCTCAGTGTCAAGAAAGCTATTGCACAAGAATCATGGTAGAAAGGCTGTAAAAATCATTATAGTTACTAAATCATCTGAAACATAAGGTTTGCAGTGATTTATGTACTACTTGCTTCAAAATACTTACTGAGAAGAGCTTTCCTCTGAAAAAGAAAGAAAAAAGAAAAATAATTAGCACAAGAACAGTTTTCTTAGCTGATTTAAAGTTCTTTGGAATAGTTGTTCCTAGAATATTCAGCTCTTCAGTTTCTAGAAGGAGTTTCTGAACCAAATGTCTCTTTTTGATGCAGTGAGTTTAGGCAGAAGAAAGATTAGGTTACTTTCAAGGGTAAATTAAGCTCCAAGTGAACTCTTGACAAGCAGTTCTATAGTACTTTTAGGCAGCTGACCTTTTCAGATCCCAATATTTAGCACCTGTCTTTGCTGTGCTCAACCCTACAGGTACCAAGGTAAAGGTGACAGAGAGGGTTGCTAGGTGTCAAGCTTTTTGCAGCAATCCCTAAAAGCAAACTTTTTCCATGACCCAGAGGAAGAAGACAGTTAATTTAGTTTCCCTTTCATCAGAACTTAGCTCGTCTGAGGCTGTAGACTAAAACTGGTTTATGTTGCCTTTCTTAGGCATTCCTTATCAAAATTAGGGTGGAGATGTTCCAGGAACCAGAGTCTGGCCTGTTGCTTTCCCTAGACTGTTTGGTAGCCTTAAGCAACTGCACAAACGTCTCCATGTCATTTTCAAAGTACCTTTTGCAGTAGATGTTGGCAGAATAAAAATGTCTGCACAAAATGTTGCTGTTTTAATGCTCTCCGGCTTTAGTACCATGGAGTTAGAACCTTCATGGAAAGGAGGGCATGTCATCAGAACCACAGAATTATGGAATGGTTTGGGCCGGAAGGGACCTTAAAGATCATCTAGTTCCAATTCCCTGCTATAAGCAGGGACATCTTCCACTAAATCAGGTTGCTCAGGACTCCCTCCAACCTGTCCTTCAACACAGGGATTGGGCATCTACAGCTTCCCTAGGCAAGAGAAAGTGTCATGGAAACTCTGCTAAATACATTTTTTGATACAAGGAAGGAGTGATTTTATTCTACTTACTTGCAAAGTAGCCCTTTTTTTGGGCATACAATACTCCAAGACCACACAGTACCATCACGAGAGCCACAAGTACTACAGCCACAATGATACCGCTTACATTAAGGTCATCTGTAATTATAAAACAGATGTTCTAATTTGTTATAATGTTCCAAATTGTAAATATTTCCACTGACTGGATTTTTCCCTTATTACCACAGGCATTTTTGTATCCATAGATGGTCTTTGGTCCAAGACACGTAAGTTAATTTGTAACACTTGGATGTATCTAAGCAGTAAGAAAGCACTAATGTGCCACAGCCACTTAACAGAAGTGCTTGGTACACATCAACTGCTTAGTTTGGGTCAAAAGTAAGGAAAGAATAAGAAGGACCAAAGAATACATACTCCTCATCATATCTACCCCAGGTAAGTATTACCCAAGTCATATGTTTCTGAGGAAAAATATCTTGAAATCTTTTTAAGTGTCAAAGCAAGTTTCTTGATATAGTTGATTTGCTTAACACAACTGAAACAGCGGATGGCAATTGTGTTCAACTTCTAAAGAACTCTTCAAGAGAGTTATTTGAAATGCAATGATTTTTAAATTTATCAATAGGAAGGCTTTTAAAATACAACATAATAAAGCTGAGTTGCCTGAAGTTAAACTCTACACTAGGCTACTGAAACATCTGGCCATTTTGATTTTGAAGGTGATGGCTTGAGTTCAGCCATGACAAGGACCACACCCACATCCTGATATAATCACTAAGAACTTCAGACTATCATCCATTTTAGGAAAACCAAAATCATCAACAAGCAGAAACATTTTCATAGTTTTTTGTTATGTTTCCAATTACTTGCCTAGATTATGACTTTAAGCATAGGTTAATATATGGTTGAGATTTTTACCCCAAAACCTGTCAATCTTTGTACAATCTAGGCTGACAACAATTTAGGACTTAGTGTGTATTTTCACAGAGCAATTATATCTCAGTAGCTTGAGGAACATTTGCTCATAATCTACCACGAATGCATTGAAACCCATGACACACTGATTTTCAGCTAAGTTCCAAGAAAGCACCATATGGAACTTTGCAGTTCCATGTGCTGCGTTATGGAACATTTGGACGGGATCTTCTCTGCATTAGTTATTAGGATTTGTTTTCCTATGAAATCTGCAAGAACCATTTGCTTTCCTGTGAAATCTGCAAGAACCAGTTGTATATTTTGCAAAAACCTTCATGCATGGGTTATTACAGACTATTATATTAAGATTTCTCATGAATGAATCCCAAAAAGGAGGCTTTGCATAAAGAAAACACCCCAGTATACTGGCACACTCTTCTGTAAGTCTTCCACAAATGCTTTTGAAAATATTAATATTCTTATACATAATGTTCTGATGCTTTTCTGTGAAGTTCAGTGTTTAGCAAAGCTAATTACTGTGACATGGAACTTATTATTTCTCCTCCTCCAAAATGTCATAACCAAATAAAAAGATTTAATTCAATCTGGTCTTAGCTTCTTAGTTGCACCATGCAATTACACAAATCCAACTACAAGACTATTTTCCACCACTATTTTCTTTAACACATACCAACTTGCATTCGCTGCACAGAGCATTTCTGAGATAATCCAATCCCATTGGAGGCTTCACAGAAATACTCTCCAGTGTCATTCTTTGTAACTGTATTAAACACCTGTTAAGAAAGAGTCCAAAATCGTTATCAGAACAGGGAAAAAATTCCTGTAGGATAGAAATGCTGACATGTCAATGTACAGGTTTGTTTGTTTTAAACAAATAAAACTCAAAAAAACCCTGAAGGCAAGTAAGAAATTCGGTTCCATTTCAACCTCATAACAGCTCCCTAGTCACATTCCCTGATCCTTCAACTTCTACTTGTTGCCTAAGAGGTTACTTTAGATGGACATTTAAGTAAGTGGAGTGTATCTACAAGGAAATTCATTTTCAGTGGATCAGAACTTTCCAATAATATCCACTCTTTTAGATATGCTCTAATTTCAGAATACCTGAAATCAAAGTTTGTTAATTTTATTGAAACAACAACGTCATTAATTGATCCTTCAAAAAACTTGATACATATTGCTTATGATGCATTATCAGCTAAAATTTTTCAGAAGTAAACAGTTGTTTGGGTGATTCTTAACCCTCCTAAAATGCACTTTATGTCTTCTTCCAACGGAGAAATGCTAAACCACACTATTTATCAAATACAACTACTGTAAAAATGAAAATGAGGAAGTGAGATGGTAGCAGGACATCTCCCCCCGCCACAGAAGAGCTTATCTGTTGCTTGTTAGCTGGTGCAGTAACTCAGGGCATTTTGCTCTCACATAAGCTTCACATGAACCTTGGTGAAATAACTCAATTAGGACAGTTTGTCTTGTAGTGAATTATTTCATTGCCATAAGATTGATGCTTTCAGATGACAGTAAACATTTTCCTGTGGAAGCCGATGTGGACAGACAAGCTGGAATTTCTGACTGACATACACTTCCCAAATTATAAGCTATACTATATTTTCACAAAGCAGAAATATTCTGCACATTCCCTGAAAATGTGTGGGTTCTTCTCCCCAAAGTCACAACCCCACTTTGTGGTTGCTCTCCTGGGGGCTGAGTGAAAGGACTTGGTAACACTATTGGCAGTTTGGTGGTAAGTTACATTGACGCCAAATCTATACTATTTCTTCACTAGCTATAATATAGGTACCTTAATGTCAATGTTTTATGTAATCTAATAGTAGCTCTTTTATTTTGTACTATATAATAAGTAACTGTTTAAGACCACTTGTCAGTTACCTTCTGCCAATTCAATAAGTAACTCCTTTTATAATAGACCTAACTGTCCATTCTTAAGAACTTGCAAGCCAGAGCCATTTAGGGCCAGGTCACTTAAGCAGAGTTGCTGCCAAAAATCTAAGCCTAAGGCAGGGCTTGTCTAAAGTTCTCACTTGATCCATAACAAAGAGATGGATAGAGACTGACCTCATGCCAATTCCAGCGTTTCTATTTTTTTAATCATTACACTTGTTAACTGTTTCTTTTTAATGTATGCCATACTTCGATACTTTCAGAAGGGATTAGTAAATTTGAGTAGTCCACCTGATTTCTGCGATGTGCTCAAGGATCCTCAGAACATCTTATTCAGAATGCTTAGTCATACTTTAGCTTCCACGTTTGATTTTGCACAAGAGTAGTGTTTGTAGAACAACTCTTCTGAAAAATCTCAGCACCCAAAGTAGCATCAAGTTCTTTTGAAGGATCAGCTAATGGGAGAAGCATGAGAGAGAGACAGCTAGTTCTGAAGGAAAAAAAACCCCAACACTACAACCACAAAACAAACTACAACTAAAACAAAGACCTAAGCTTACTTCCAGTCCCAATTCATTCCCACTGACTTCACAGGTCCTGGATGGGAACTTGTAAATGGAACTTGTAAATGGATTGCAGAGATTCTGTACTGCCTTGAGTGTTACACTCCCCCTGATGTGTATGAAGCTACTATTCCAAATTTTAAGGTTCTGTCAAATATAGCTCTGTTGCTGTACCAAAACCTCATTCTTACCTGGCACTAGTTTACCAAGTGACAAGGTAAAATTTGTCACGTGTTTCTAGATTCTGTTACTCACTACTGCAGCCTTGCACCTCACCCAATTTGTGAGTATCACTCAATGTCTATGGCTTGTCACTCGTTTGAGGCAGAAACTACCTTCTACATTTCTCAGCACATATTTCAGCATGGCATTGACCTTTAACAAGGACCTTGTGAATTTTTTGATTTAGACACCTGTGCATCATGTACAGAACAGTAATTTTGGTCTCCTTAACAGCTGTCTATGACAGAGTTGGTTATTACACTTACCAGAGTGCCAGACTTTTTATTCATGGTGTAAGTTATGTTTGCTGCTCTAGAACTGCCTGTTCCTGTCTTCTCCAGCAAGGCAACACCATTCTTGTACCACTGGTACTCAGATGGAGGAGAGCCCTCAGTTTCCTTACAGCTCATCTGCACGATCGTTCCTGTCATTGCAGAGCTGGGTACCTCACACACTGGAGTAGTCGGAGCAACTGGACAGTGAAATTGCACTTGTTACACGTGTACTTATACCGTCCACATGCTTCAGAGACTGAAATAGTTCATGCCTCAAACACGGACATAAACTTTTGCCCTTTGTAACAGTAACTATATAAAGAAGCTACAACCAAACAAGCCTTCCTGAAGATACCTGACTGGGACTTTGGACTGAAAGTCAAACTGCTGAGATTAGATAAAAAACCTATTCTTCAATCACTTGAAACAAACAAGTAAACAAGGAAAAGAATGTGAACCAAATCCAACAGCTGTGCTAAGAATCATCTCTAGTTTGCTTTGGGGTGGGGGAAGCCATAGCCCACAGACCCATATGCTGGGAGCAGGTTTGTACAGATTTCCCCCAAAGCCAAGGTGGGAGGACGAAGTTTCAGTGTGCTGTAACCACTGCTGAGGGGCAGCGAACCCATCCTCCCTTCCACAGACTGGCTATAGAATCTCCAACCTTGGGAAGGCCACATCCATGGGACATTCATGAGAGAAGCAGCTGAGGGGATGCCTTAATCCATCAAAGGACCCCCAAAATGCTCCCCGGAGTCATTCCTGAAGCCTTGCACCACAAAACTGCATGTGATGCAAAAAACCCAGAGTCTTTTGTAAGAGACAATGGCAAACTCCCCTTCCCTACAAGGAAGGTGCCTGGATTTTCTGACCTAGTCTGAGTGTATATTAACCAATCAGATTCTATGCTTTTGGGGGGACCTTCACAACCAAGAAGACCAGCTGGAGAGGATCAATGAAACATCATTTGGATCCACAGAGTGGTGGTATTTTCCTTATTCTGTCCCTGTTACTCTCTTTCTGTCATCCCCGCCCCACCTATTTCCTGTTTCTCTCTCTCTCTCTGATATTTACTATTAAATAAACCCCATACTATTATCATTAGCATATGGTCTTTTTTGCACCTTAATTCGGGCAGAGGCATTTCTAAGAACTTTAATAATGGGATCATGACAACATGACAACAAGCTGACAGTCATTGTGAGGAGATGAGTACTTGTGATTGTTTGATAACTACCAAATCAACAAAATTAAGTGCAGGAGAAGGGCTAGAAGGCACATTCCTGCTACTGAGAGCACAGTAAAATTTATGAGTTGCTAAAAATGAAAGAGGTCCTTACTGCCAGCCTCCCCCATACTATATGCTGTGTCATCCTGTCTCCCATCTGTGCACTTTCATCCAACCCCAGAGTTTGTTTCACTTAGTTTCTTGTATGGAACCTCTTGTTCACAGACAGAACTGGGATAACTCAGAATCTGTAGTCAAGCAATTGCCCCCTTCCCAGCCCTAATATTTAAAAACTGAGGAAGAGGAAAAAGAGGTTTTTTGTATAAAAAGGAGTCAATTTTTGAGAAATGATTGTCAGAAAGATTAACTGAGACACCAGCAGTCATCACAGGCATTTTGTAAACCCCAGTCTGAGGATCAAAATCAATTGGTTACTACATTGCAATTTAAATTAAAAATGAACATTTCCCCACAGAAATGCAGGACAACTGTTTGTTCCTTCTCCTATGAAGATAAATGTTTCTTTTTCGATTTTTAATATGTAAACAGAAAAGAAACATTTTTATTTTTTGGTACTTAACATTGCATAGAAGAAAAATAATGGTAAAGAGGCATCCATGGAACATTAAAAGAACAACTGACACCTTAACTAGTATTAATAGATTTTTCTTCCTTGATTTTAAAATAAAAAGCAGAAATAAAGAAAACCAAGTGAAATAGTAATTCACATTAACTTTCAAAAAGGTTTGTAAGCAACACAGCAATCCTCCCCCTGCCCTTTCTCCTTTGGCCTCAAAGATTTCAACTTTCAAGCTGTTGAGAAAGCATAAGAAAGAAAGAATAAGTGGGGTTACCTCATTGTTGGTGCTAATCAGAAGCTCATGCATTTATCACCCTTTATGAAGAACTTGGAGACTTTATACATAATTTCAAAAGATCAATTATTATTTTTAATATGATAAATATAGAATCTACAAAAACAAGTATTTTCTTTTGTCCCTATACAGGTAAAAAAGGAAAACTATTGGCCTCTATCACTCATCCAGTGGGACAAATACCAAACCCAATGTGAGAACAATGTGCTCAGTATTCACTTTTCCAATCATTCCCTAACTAGGAAAGAAAACAAAGACCCAAAAAGAACAACTGCTCCCCAGCAGGCACCACCATCTCTCCTGTAAATAAAGTCCACTGATTGCCAGCCTTCTGGCTGTCATTGCACAAAAACTCTCTCCTTCCAAATCCAGCATGCTGTAGCATATTGGAACGAACTTCCAATTATGAACTTATTATGAATATTTGATAAGTGTTGACAGATGCTGACTTTCTAGTGCCAAACACCATGATCATCTTTTCCAGATTCTCAGTCACCTAGAAATTTCAGTTTTGAGAACTGAAACTCATTTTGATATAATAAAACCTTAGTTATATCTCTTTCTAATGCAAGTGTGACTTTTGCCAAGCTGTTTTGTGATGTTGCAGAATGTTCATGTACAAGTGTGTTTATAAACCCAGCCCGAAGAAGATGCAAAAACCCAGAAGCCACACACTATGTGGACAACCCATCATCCCAACACTTCAACATCCCAACATGCCATCATCCAGTTTCTTTTTGTACCCAATACTGTGAGAGTTATAGTAGCCTCTCCTAGGTGTTGCCCCTCTTCACTCTTGGCACTGATTTCACAGCGGTAGGTCCCAGAATCCCTTCTAGTCACATTCCTAATTCGTATTCCTGTATTCAGCATCTCTGCTCGGCCTCGAAGATCACCTTTAGGGAGAACAGACAGAGAGATTTCTGCTCTTTGCTTATAGTCACCTATCAGCAAAGAGTAATATATACCCTTCTCAAGACAGTATGAACTTTCCATTTAGTCAAAAAAACCACCCTTGATTCAAAAAATCTCCACCTGCTGTACATTATCCAGTTGGAAAATGGAATGCATTTTTCTGCAGATGTTTCAAGAAAATATGTATAGCAGTAGTGAAGGGACTGTTCTTTCCACTAGAGACACGGCAATCACTAACTTAATTACCTTAAAGAAAAAGTTGTGAGACCACAGCAGAGTATTTGACATTCTAACTTGGCAAGAAAAACTGGATGGATTTAGCAAAGATATTGCCATCAGACTTCTTACAATGAAGAAGTTTTTTTAATTCTACAGCTTATTATGGAATTCAAGTTATGTGCACACACAGAACCATGAGTTCCAGCGTTTCTCTGGATTAAATATATGCTGAGAATATCCAAGTTCATCAAGGTCAACACATCTACAAGTTCTACAAACTAATGAAATTTCTGTGCTTTTATTTTACTTCTCAACCTTCATTTATCGTGTACAATATTCGCCAACACACAAAACTGAGGTAAGTCCTTTTCAGAACATACAAAGAGATTCTACTTCTGAAAAGAATATAAATAATTTAAAATAGACAGGTGAGTTTATATTTTATGTATATAAAAATGCATTATTCATATCTATGCATTATTCATATCTAAGCCTCCTGCTTTACAGGAGGCTTCAGAAACCTCTTTTTAGGATAGGACTGTAGAGATTGCAATAGTTTAGGGGAGTTTACATCCACATGTAATTGCATTGTTGAAAAATCCCAAGGAATCTGCAGTCCCATTTTTCTTAGTCTTGAATTTTACTATACTTAACTGCATTAAAATGTAACTAATAACTGACAATTTTATAAAGAAATGCCTTTTTTTCCCCAGAGAAGAATTATTTTTCTCAAAAGGACAGCTCTTCTATATGAACAGTCAAGAACCTTCTTGTTCAGTCATGTTCTTGGTGTTGTTCCCCAAGAAAGAGTCAATAGCTACGCTAGAGAGCATGTTAAACCATCTGTTTGTAGTACTGTACCTGTAAATTCGCTATTGTAGTAGACAAATGAGACTCCTTGAGGTTGGATTTTCTTCCACTCTATTCTTAAACTCATCCCTTTTGAAAATCTGTGTTTGCAACTAAGAATAGCCTCTAGAAGGAAGAAAAACAAATGAAGACAAAAGGGAAAAGTAGAGATTTTAGTATTGTGTTGGTACACATTCAGGCTCCATGAAATTCATACGCCCCCTTCAAAAGAACTCATACAGTTAGCAATGGCCAGATCTGCTTCTGAAAGTGATGCTTCTCCAGATTTACACAAACACAGTGGGGAAAAAGAAACCAGTAATTTTCATATACTTCAGTGGCCTTTGGGTCAAACTTCAGATTCTGGGGAGAAGATATTCCCATGCTCCATAGGATTTATTACTTTCCCCATCCAACATGGGACTATCTAGTTCAACAATTACATTCATTATTACTATCTTCATTTTAGTTTAAACATTTTTGAGCATATCACCCCTAAAAAGGGAACTCTGACCCTGTTATAAACATATTTTCTGAATTACCATTCTGAATTCAGTATCAGCAGTTTTTCTGTTTAAATATATAACTTAATAGAGATGGAAAATATTCCAGTAAGATGATTAAAGAAACAAATGCAATATAGACCTTGCTACCAGTAAGCTACTAATTTTCCAATACAGGCCATAGTATCCAGAACAACAGCCTTTATAGTTTTGACAAGGCCTGTCTAGCTCCCACGTTGCAAATATGCACTGCTCAAACAAAATCAACTATCATTCTTCTTTCCAGTCTCAACAAATGAGGCTGGAAGGCAGTTAAGAGCTACTGACAGATCTACTCACTTGCCCTTCAGAGTCTGATTTCCTATGTTTGCTCTGAAAAGAAACAAAAAACTCAGAGTGGTAGTCTTGGTGATATCTCACAGGTGAAAAAAATATCCAGACTTGAAAGAAAAATCGAGGCAAGAGGGCATTCCTTGCCAGAAATATGTTACACACACACTGGCTGTTTTGAAAAACGTATTGTGCACTCAGGAAGTCTGAGGTTCCTGACTTCAGATTGAGTGGATGGGTGGAGGCTTCCTGAATCTTAAGATTTGCTAGTTTCCTTTCCATTTTGTGTTTGCATCCTTCTAATAAAGAAAAACTGTAATTCAAGCTCAGCTTACTTTTGCTACTTGTCTTGTGACAGCTGGCTTGTCAAATGAGCTGGTCTCTATTAGCTGACACAGAGACAGCTCAGCTGAAATGTTCTCAGCTGAACAAGTCAACTCTGTCTCAAATGACCTGCCCCTTTCTTGTGTGCCATGTGTTTTTGTTTCAGAAAAAACCCTAGCATTGATGCCCACCCACTAATCTTATTCAAAGAAAAGGAATGGATGGAAGAAATGGAGTCAGGGAGAGGTATTTTCCAGAGCAGGTGTACTTGACTTGCATTAATGTAGGTCCACAGGATCCTATGCGCCAGTGCTGGTACTGCTAGACCTGCAAAAGCCCTCTGGAATCTTGGAGAGATCTGCACAATGTTTAATTTGGACTTACATCTGGTCTGGAGGCTGTCATTGGTGATAGAATTACAGAATATATTGAGTTGGAAGGAACGCTAAGGATCAGCGAGTCTAACTCCCTGCTCCTTGCAGAACTACCTAAAACTAAACCATGACTGGGAGTGTCACCTAGATGCCCCTTGTGTTCTGCCAGGCTTGGTGCCATGACCACTTCCCTGGGGAGCCTGTCCCAGTACCTGACTACTCTACAGTAACAGGACTTAGAAGAAAAAAGGAAAATGCATTTCAGACCAGCTGCAGTCAGTGGAGTAACTGTCTATCAGCCCGACCATCCCTTAGTGCTGCTACACATGAAGAAGCTACAGGCTTGGCATCTGGGCTGTGCTAAACTGATTTCATTCAATGTACAAATAACAAAAGAACAAAATGCAAGCCATATACCATATAAAAAGACAGAACCTAATCAAGCTTTAATATTACCTGAAGCATTTCTCTCTGCTTTTGCCTGCCTTGATCTCTAAATGTATTCTGTCAAGAGAAGAATAATTAACAAAAGTCCAGATGACACAGAGGCCTCTAAAATATTTGATTATTACCTCAAGAAGCTGAATAAGATTTAAAGCTCAGAGAACAGTTTTTTCTATTCCAACTTCCCACTTCTCTCCACTCCAACCAAATTCAAAAACAAACCCACATAACCCACAAACCTCACACTACAGTACATCTACCCAACAAACTGGTTTTCCTCTTTGCCTCTGTAAGTTCCCCACCCCATTATAGTAAGTAATTTGCCATTTTATATATGGCACATATATATATAACTATGTAAATAGCCACTATAGTTACTGACAAGTAAAAATAGCCATTAAATTATTGTTACTTATAGTTAGCTAACTTATATCTGTTCTTTCTAGTCCCTCACTTTTCTGTCTTGTGGGATATTTAATGTTTTCCCTTTCCCATAATCTTGTGTGGAAGGAAACCAGGCAGAAGTTATAGGACTGAGAAATAAGTCATAGAACCATAGAACAGGTGAGGTTGAAAAGGATCTCCGGGGAGCACCTAGTTCAACCCCTAAGAAAATAGAGAAAATAGGGAGACAAAGATAACACTGAATCAGTGGAGAAAGTAGGCACAGGACCCCTCAGGAAAGAGGAAGACAACCTCAATAGCTGCACAGGTTCTGTATACATAGTTTGCACATATTGTTTGTATATTAAAAATTATCACAACAATGCCCATACTGTACCCTTAAACTCCTCTGCTTTTACATTTTCGTTATCTGTTTCAATGGAGATTCCAGACACATTGGGATCTGCAAGGGGACAGCAAAAATAGACAATTCAGCAATAAACATTTGCGATTTCATATGTGCTTCAGCAGCTGCAAACAATATTTTTGAGACCTCCTCACACTGTGCAAGTTAGACATTGCCTACAAGAAAGAGTACAAGCTAAAAGCTAGACCAAGTCTGGCCTTGAACAGTTCATCTTTTTTCTTCAGGCTCTGGCATCTGTGAAAAATAATACTTCTTTTTTTACAATAACATAATGATATTTACATGTAAGAAGTTTTATATAAACAGTAAATGTTTTATACTGGGGCAATGTCTCAGTCAGTTTATAACTAGGGAGACGTCTATTCATCCATAAGTGTATTTTCCATTACATTCTTATTTCAAGGCATGCATGTTTGCTGAAGAATACCACTTCCAGATTCTACAGGGTAAAATATATCTTACAGTAATTGGCAATATCTCCAATTCTTGTTGAAATGGGAAGAAAGATAATCAAGATTTATGTAGTTTTAATTCAAAGAGAAAAAAAAGCCCCATACACTCTTGGATATTTCATTGTTGTGTTCCACTACAGGGGGTTATTTTAAAACAGATGACTGAGGATGGAATTAAGTGAAATGAGGCAAGCATTGTATCTGAGAACCATTTATTGGTACTGAAAAAGTAGTGTTGCCCTACTAAGGAAGAACAGAAAAAACAGAAAGGGAACAATAAGGAAAAAGAATGGGCAGAGAAAGAGAGTGGAGGGTGACAGAGAGAAAAAATGGGAGTTACCATGAGAACTTCAGAGTGTGCTGCCGATGTCCACCTGGCAGGTGGCATGCGCACATGCCTTGCTGGGGGGAGCCTTTGCAGCTCTTGGATCAGAGGCACAGTTCCTGCAGCAACCAGCGGCCAGACACAAGGTGAGCGGGCACTAGGGCAGGAGGTGCAGAACCCTGGACAGGGTCATGATGGGGATCGTGGCGACAGGCTGTATCAGCAACGCAGAGCTGGGAGCAGGTGGCTCAGGCAGGACAAGACAAGCATGGACAAAGCAGGTAGGGCATCGGCAGGAACACAGGTAGGCAGGACAGGCAGCAGCTGGAACATGTGAGGGAGATGAAGTGGTAGGGCAGGACACAGGAAGTGGTCAGCAAGTGTCCAGCCAGAGAGAGGGAGAACAAGTGAATGAGGGCAAGTGAGGGCCAGTGAAGGCAAAAATGGGGGCAAAAGAAGAAGCTAGTCAAGGCAAAATGACAAAAAGCTCTGAAGCTTGTGATTCAGTTATTTTTATATCTCCTGGCTCCTCTCAAGGTCTGCAATGCTGACAGGATATCACTGGCCCAGTCCAACATTCCACTTCAGCCTACTGCCCCTTCACCATCTGATTGGAGAACCTCTTTGGAGGTCAGTGTCCTTGATAGTCTCCTACTGACTGCCTATTAAATGTGAGATGTGAGATGGCTGCTAGGCAAAGTCTCCTGAATTTTGGGGCTTTCTATCTTCTCCTAGCTGCCTCCTGCAAGTAGCACTTGTACAGCCCCTCCCCCCATACCTCTGGTAATTTCAAACAATATCGAGACAATTCAAAATTAAATTGGTTCCTCACACTCATGTACTGGGAACACTGAAATTCCAGAGAGTGCAAGTGAAATAACCACTAGACCTACATCAATCCCCACTCACCTACCAGAAGTTGGTCACAAGCATTACAATTAATCCACAATTAATCTGGCTAGCAAGTACTTAACAACAGCTGAACAGAGTTCTTAATACACGTCTACTTTTCTTTTTCCCCAAAAGCATCTCAAGTTCCCTTGGTTTAGGACTAGTTTTGAAGACAGTACGGACACATCTAATGCAGTCCATTTCCTCTGTCTGCATCAGCCAACTGAAAAATTCCTACAGCAGGTATGGACAAGAACTGAGAACCTGTTTCCATCAATGTTCAGAAACTTGCCTTGGTTAAAAACAATCTTCTTTTGACTGGTATAAACTAATAAAATAACAAGATTAGACTTTCTTAAGCACACAGACCTCCTTCATTCACCCTAAATAATTAATTTCCCTTTCCCCTTCTTAATGGGGGAAAGAGTTACACACACTCCAGCAGATGAATATCTTGTCTTCACCTGAAGATACAAACAAATTAATAATTTCTTGATTCTTATGAATTTCTTTTAACAGTTGATTGCTGAAGTTAGTACATCACTTCTTCCTTGAGCGAGTTCATTTGGGCTTTCAGTGCTCAAAGTTAACATACTGTTTTCCTTGTTTGAAGATACCAGCAGAGAAACTTAGAATGGTTTGTGTTGGAAAGGATCTTTAAAGGTCACCTAGTTCAAGCTCCCTGCAAATGAGCAGGAACATGAGTAGGAACATAGTCTTCAACAGGAGCAGGTTACTCAGAGCCCCATCCAGCCTGACCTTGAATGTCACCAGGGACGGGGCATCCACTGTATCTTTGGGTAATGTGTGCCAGTATTTCACCACCCTCACTGTTAAAATATCCAGTCTGAATCAACTCTTAGTTTAAACCATTAACCCTTGCGCTAACATACAACAGGCCCTATTAAAAAGTTTGTCTACATCTTTGTTATAAGTCCCCTTTAAGTATTGAAAAGCTGCAATAAGGTGTTCCCAGAGCCCTCTCTTTCACAGGGTGAACAACCCCAATTTTCTCAGACTATTTTCACAGGAGAAGTGTCATATCCCTGTCACAGAATTGTCACAGTACAGCTGGACTGTACTGGACAAGGTAAACCTGACCGTAACACAAATCTAATGTGGCTAGCCTAGTTCATGCCTGACTAAGTCTCCTGATAAGTTACAGGGGACCCTCACCCATCCCCATTTGAGCTTAGAAGCAAGCACAGTACTGGCCAGAGATCTGGGTGGAGAGAGATCCCAGCCAATGCGCTAGCTAAACCCAGGAATTTTGAATCGAGTATATAAATAAGTTCCAAACAATAAACCAGGCTGTTTTGTCTGAGGATTGGGAGGACTCAAGTCATGGATTTCTGTCTCCCACCCATGACTGGCACATAAAACAACCCCATGATCATTTTAGTGACCCTCTGGACTGGCTCCAACAGGTTCATGTGCTTTCTGTGCTGGGACCCCAGAGCTGGATGCAGCCCTGCAGGTAGGGTCTCACCAGAGTTGGGCAGAGGGATAGAATCACCTCTCTTCCCTGCTGCCCATGGGGCTTTGGATGCAGCCCAGCACACAGGGGGTTCCTAGGCTTCCAGTGGACATCCAGCCTCTCATTTACCAGCACCCCTAAGTCCTTCTTGTAGTGATGCCTTAAGTTTTAGCTTTTATTTTTTTCATATTCTGTGGTGCCTAGATATGTAGTTTTAAGCTTCATATTATTACTAACAATAATAATAATAAATAAAAAATTATAATTGTCATTGATGATTAATTATTAATTAATAATAATGATTACTATTAAGTGAGTTAGTGAGCTCTCTTCAAGGAGTAGGTAGACAAAACAATTCCTTTTCTAGCTTGATACCAAGGACAATGGTTACAAGTTTCAGGCCCAAAAGCATAAACAATGGTGGACTGAAGAGAGAAAACAAGAAGGATGGGACTCCCAAACCTGGAGCAGTTATTGGACAATTAACCCTGATATGCAGATGGACCAAAACTTATAAAAATGTTAGACCTCATGACCAGTTGTCCATTTTGTGACCATTTAGGTCCATCTTAGGTGCAGCCCTGGCCAGGCTCTTGTACTGACCAAGGTGTATTCTTTAAGGCCTTTCAGTAAATAGCTACGTTATTCATAATTCAGTCTGGCCTCTGTTCTAGGTCAGCCTTCTCCAGGCATCAGTAGGGCTGCTCTGGATCTGTTCATCACCTAGCCTGGATTGATACCAGGGGTTGGCCTGACCCAGGTGCAGCACCTTAAACTCAGTCTTTTTAAACTTCATGATATTCCCATGAGCCACTTTTTGAGCTAGTCCAGGTCCTTCTGGATGACAATCCCATCCTTCAAGAGTGGCAATGGCACCACTCATCTTGGTGTCATCTGCAAATCTGCCAAGGGCGCACTCAATCCCTTTGTCTGTATCAATAATGAAGACATTAAACAGCACTGATCCCATACACTATAGTAGCCTGTCACAGTTTTCTTCTCAATTAAAGATCATTCTGTATTGTTTGAATTCCAGACACAGAAAGCTCTCAAAATCTTGTAAATACAAGCTTAGATATAGACATGGACACAGGGATTGACTTGAGGCCTTGGAGAAAGATTCCAGACTTAGAATCATAAGAATGTGAGTTTAAACAGAAAGACATTAGGTTAAGTTGTAAGAAGTTTTAAGGTTTTAAAATTAAGATATATTAGTAATTATAAAAGTAATAAGAAGTTTAAGATATAATAAGTAGTTTTGTGTGTCACTATATGATTGGTTTTAAAAGCCCACACTGCAGCAGAGACGTATAACACAAAATAGTTATTGGTGTGAAAGTGGAAACATTCTTTTGTGGCATTAGTTTATTGGCTAAATAACCTTTAAAAGACCTTGTGACCACTGAAGAGGAAGGAACGAATGTTTGCTGAATAAGATGAAGACGCACTTACTCCTTCATGAGACTGTAGAAGAAAAATAATAAATCATGCTTTAAGATGTCTCCCAGTGGTCTCGTCTCTCTCTCAAAATCCCAATACCATATGGTTTAAGTCTGACACAACTGACACAAGAGGGAATTCTACCGGTTATCTATGACCACTGAGTCACAGAGCAACACCCAGAATTGGTATCTGAGACCCTAGCACTGTAGCAAGAATTCAGTTATTCATTCACTGTATATTGTGGTGGATTGACCTTGGGTGGCTCCTGGACATCCACACAGATGCTTTCTCAGTCCTCCTCAACATGACCAGGGAGAAAATAAGATTAAAAATCTCATTAATCAAGAGAAAGACAGGGAGTTTAGTTAGCCGTTACCATCACAGGCATAATAGACTAAATTTAGGAAAAAATAATTAAATTTACTTCTGGTTTAAAACAGAGTAAATGCAGTAGTTGTGGGAATGAGCTCCTCTCTTCTGCTCCTTCCTCTGCATGCTCTCCCCTACTCCAGCATGGGTTGCTTTCTATAGATCATAGTTACTGCCAGGAACCTGCTCCAACATGTATTCTCTGTGGTGCTTTTTAGCTATCTCACATCCTCTTCCAAATACATATCCAACAATTCTTGTGTCTAAATGAACATAGCCTCACATTGTCACTGTAAAGTGAATTTTTATGTCTGCACATTACCAAAAGATCCAAATTGTGTTGTCCCGGTTTTTGAGACAGTTATCTGTCAGGGAAGGCAGAAAAAAATTGTAAGCCCCCCACCCTCTCCCTCCGAATTATTATATCTCGAAAAACACGGAGTTCTCAGGCAGAGATATGGGAATAGGAATAACAGTTCTTTACTAATATATATATATATTAAGGTAAACCAACAACAATAACTACAGTATTAACAACGGAACAGAACAGGGACCCCGTCTCGGCCGAGACGGGAAAAGTGGGGAAGAGGCAGTGCCTCACAAACCCCTCAGCTGGCACTCAGTCCTGGAGCTCCTGCAGTGCTCTGAGGAAGAAAAACCCCTCGCTGGAAATGGCAGGGATGGGCAGAAAGTCCTGGGCCGGTGGATGAAATGAATCAGCAGCTCCGCAGTGGCAGCTGGGGCTGCAGCATGTCCGGCAGGACAGGGGAGCGGAGGCCACAAACGGAGAGGAAGAAGCAGAAGCAGAAGGAACAGCCGCTCCATTTGGATGATGGCAAAAACCTCCTCTCCCAGCAGAAACAGCTCCGAGAGTGTCTGTGTTGCCCTCCCAGAAGTACCCAAAACCAAAAACCGCTCCCCTTCCCATTGCCCCCGGGGCTCAGCCGATCCTTTTGTCTTTTAAAGTACCGATGATGTACCAGCCATCAGGCTTTTTTTCTCTCAGCTAAATGGGAAAAATTCTAACAGCTAAGAAACGAAAAAAAAAAACCAAAAAAACATGTAACCTCCAACATGTGTGTAGCTATCCTGTCTGTATTATGTTTCAATTTCATCAACTTTATGTTACCCCAAAAAGAGTTATAATCAGAAGTTTATAACATGAAATAAATGAGACATGAAGAATTCTAGCCATGACATTTACATACTCCAGTAATACTGAAATAACAAAAAAAATATTTGCACTACAAATAGCACTTAGAATTTTTTTCCACACCTCCAAGAAAGAAAATTTTCCTACAGAACTTTAAAGAAAGAATTTTTTAAAATCCTTTATATAAGCCCCCTCACACTCTGTTGAAACCAGAGGAGGAAACCATTTCTCCAGCCCCTCCAAAGGCAGTCATTACTCTTGCAAGTCCATACACAGCTCAGTTCCTTGTTTTTGTTTAGGCTTGGCCTAGAATAGCCTGAAGAGAGTGAGTAATTTTCTAAAAAGAAAAAAAACTATTAGGTCCTATTTAGATTTATAGGAAAAAAATTAACCTGTGACTTTTACCCAAGCCATGTTTCTAGAACAATACCCCTCTTTCCCCCTCTCCCTCCATATTCTATATGCCAATAGTTAACAAATCACATTTATCTATTGAAATAACAGCTTCCTTCATGAAGGGAAGGAGTATTTCATTCTGAGACTCTGACAGCTGATGTTATAGATGGGTAATGTGATGGTTGGCTCTCATAATCAAGAGATGAATATTATGTGTATGTTAAGAGAAGTTTTATAAATGTATAGTTATGTTATTATGCTCTCCCCAAAGTCCACTTTCCCCTCCCCCTTGTATTGCTGTCAAGGGACAGTCTAGGCCTTGAAAGTCAGGGCATTTGGGGAGGGTCTATTACTAAGAGGCAACACCTGACATCCAATCAAGATATAAGAAAGTGATCTCCACCAATGGACAAAGAAGCAATTGACTGACAAGACTTTAGGAGGGGCCAGGGGCAGAGCATCAAAGGCAGAGCATCCATTTTGTAAATGAGCACATGGCAGTTTAGTTCCATGCTCCTAGCGCTGCTCTTTGTCCTTATTCACTCTTTTGTTGTACTTTGTTATGGTATAACAAACCTTTAAAATTTTAAAAGTGAGCATCATTTCTCACAGCAGCTAACATTTGATAACATTTCAAAAGGAAGCCTTTCTAGGACTCCAATGTGTGGATAAAACCATTTATAAATTATTGGCATATTAACCTCTTCTGTCTGAACAAAACAGCTCAAGTACATGCAATTCACCACTGTGTTACATGCAGTGTTTCATGGGCCTGGACATTTCTCTCCTCTCCATTAATACAGGTGTCATGCTGACTGTCATGATCAAAATATTCACAGAATATGAAGCCACAAAAGGAAAACACATTTCATCTCTTCTGGGGCAGGACCATGGTGTTTACTTTCCACTATGGAAGTCATTACACAATTACTTTGCATACTTTTATTGGGAGCTTGAAAATGCACAAAGTTTCCATAATTACCCTTATATCAAAGGATTTATAAAGTACATGAAGATTTTATTATGCAATACAATTAAGTAGAAAATACATTAAAGAGAGGGAGAAAGGGAGAGAAAAAGTTCAACATACACACAGCCCTCCTCCCTACACACACAAACCACACATATACGTGACCCTGTGAAAAACAGAGTTCACTGTTTAGAATTTTTAAAACTTTAATAAAGGATAAAAGAAGGACAAACAATCCAGCTCTGGGATGCTTTTGGCAAATGGCCAAAGAGCACAGAGGTAGCTTAAAATCATGTTCTCTATATACAGCTACATTGCTGAGGTTACATGCATATTCATTAGATTATATATTATCCAAACATTCCTTTGAGTTTTTGATGTTCCAGGAACTCCCTTGTTTGGTTTTAACTTCTGACTTGTCTGAAGGACATTCTGTAGATTAGGTCCATGTATTTTATTTATTCCTGTTGTTTTATCCTGTTGGTTCACACTCCCTAAGAATGCTGCTAGAGTTGATAAATCCTTCCTGATGCTTATGCATTGTTTTTTGTCACTGTTATCTTATCACTTGGAAAAGCCAGTCTGCAGATGTCAGAAATAGAATAATTGCTTTACACTATTCTCTGAATTAGTTACATAGAAGTATTATAGTCTCTATAGTAACATTTTGCTAAAGTCTATTATATATTTATCACACTTCTATTCATATGAACTATACAGTGTATACATAAATGGACAGACTATGCAAAGCAGTTAAAAGTAAGTATAAGCTGTACTATATTAACATGCTTGTGATGCCAAAAGCAAATCTATGAATGTGAAAGCCAATATTATTTTATCATCTATAACAACCTTTTTCAAGAAGCTGTAGAGTCCATACAGTAATGTAAGGTGGTGCTGAGACAGCTGACTATATTAAAACCATTATATATTCTGATCAAGCAGAAAGATAGGAGAGGTCCTTAAAGCTAAAGCATCTCTTCCCTCAGATGTCCTTCAAGAAACACCTCTGCCAAATATTCAGAATCCAAGTCTTCGGCTTTGGATTTTAATTTACCATATAAAGAGCAATAGTGAAGAGATGACATATCACTGTACCAGTAAACCTTTTATTCAGGCTGCTTTTTGAAAAAAAGCTGCTTTTACATATCAGTAACTATACTTGCTTAGAAGTAAACTCCAGAAAACCACACTTTCCATTTGATAAACACTCACAGATGTAAACTGAAACTACTGTAAACTGAAGCTGGACGAGTCATTAAGGAAAAACATATTAGTCAAATCAAATCAAAAGAAACAGTGTGCCTGGAGGAAATTACATGAGAACAGAATCAAAACAAAGTTATAAGTACAAGAGAAAAAGCACGCTTGCATTTGTTTTGCCAAGTTCTATACAACAGGTGGTCTAAAGCAAAGTTTAACAAAGGGTTTCTGAGGAAGCCCAACATCTCAAGAATAAAGCCAATTCTCTTACTGAAGTCTCTGAAAGAGAAAAGGAAACCAGACATCTGTTTGGTGTTAGCAACCTTCAGACGTGACCACTTCAGGCTAAAGCCTCAGCGACATAATTAGGTGCTGATGCAAACTTCTCAGCCATAGAACTATCTACCACAAGGCACTCAAATGATACCCGAGTTTTGCCATTGTCACATCATTTCAGCACAACTGTTTTGGCTCCCTTTTTGCCATACTTCCTAGCAGAAGTAGCCCACGGACTACATAGTCCATATAAAGGGGAAGGGGAAGGAAAAGCTGTCTGTCTTTGGACAGGATTAGTTAAGAATTATCAGAAAACACCCAAACTAGTAACTCCCATTCTTCTTAGTAGTCCAATATGTGGCTGCTACAACCCAAAGGCTACCAACCCTGCTTAGAGTGGCATCAGCAGGCTGGACCACGTTAACTCTGACAGTTGTTGACAGGCACCCAGGGCTCAGACCCATTGCTCTTCCCCACCCACACCTCTGTCAGGGTACGTGTTAAGCAGCCTTCCCCTTCGATCAGTTCTGCTTGAATGCCAACCTCCAGCAGGCATGCTGGAGAGAGAGTGAGAGTATTCATAGTCTCTACTGGACTCTCCTGAACTACCCAAAGCCCTTAACCCATCTCTGAAACTGGTGATTTAGGCATAACCTAAATCAAAACATAACCCAAAATAACTGGAATAAACTCAGCTTCATTGCGTGAAGTTAATGACATATCATGCAACCATGTCCTGGGCTGCATCCAAAACCCTCTAGGCACATGGGAGGGAGGGGATTCTGGCCCTCTGCTCTGCTCTGGTGAGACCTCACCTGCAGGGCTATCTCCAGCTCTGGGGTCCCCAGCATGGCAAGGATATGGACCTGTTGGAGTCTGTCCAGAGGAAGCCACCAAGCTTCCATTCCAGAGGGATGGAACACCTCTGCTATGAGGAAAGGCTGAGAGAATTTGGATTATTCAGCCTGGAAAAGAGCCTTATTGCAGCCCCTCAGTACCTAAAGAGGCAACAAGACCCATGGATAAGGACATTTTACATGGGTATGTAATAACATGACAAGGAAGAATGTCTCTAAACTGGAAGAGGGCAGGTTTAAATTAGATATTGTGAAGAAATTCTTCTGTGAGGATGGTGAGGCACTGGAACAGGTTATCCAGAGAAGTTTTGGGTACTCCATCTCTGGAAGTGTTTAAAGCCAGGCTGGATGAAGGTCTGAGCAACCTGGTCTAGAGGAAGATGTCCTTGCTCATGGCAAGGGAATTGGAACCAGATGAGCTTTAAGGTCTGCTGCAATCCAATGTAAGCAGGAAAGAGGAAAGGAAACTAACTCACTGTGAATAAAATGGATCAAACCCTGAAAGATCTGAACATACCCAAAAAATTTGATTAAAACCAAATAAGGTTACATGTTGACACGAAAAATTGGATGTATTTTATTTAATAGTGAAAGAGAGTGAAAGAAATGGAGAGGGAGGGAGGGAGGGNGGCAGGTGGGAATGCACAGGTACCTCCCAGAGGAGTCACGTTTGACACTGTCCCTTGCAAGACTGTAGATTTGTTGCATCATGTAGTATCACATTCAGTGCTCTGGTGCAGGGTTTGGGGATCCTTTTGGGGATGGCCTTTGTGGGCCATGACACCCCCTCTGTTGTCCCTCACATAGATGTGGCCTTCCAGGGGTGGGAGGCCCCACAGTTGGGCCAATCTGCCCAGTGGAGGATGGGTGTTCACTGTACCTGGACAGAGGCTATGCCACACACTGAAAACCTCTTCTCCTTCCCTGATTTGGTGTAGGGAGCCTGGCAGCAGAGAAACCTGGAGCTGTGTCAGGCTAGGCCCTGCCAAGGATGCTCTTCCAGATGCTTCAAACAATAATGTCATTTTATCTCAATTTGCCTTAGGTGGTTTAACTCACAGTTCAGGGTTTCAGTCAGGAGGTCCAGCCAGGGTGGGCTTTGGTGGTGCAGTTGTTATACACCTTTGCTATAATCAGCAAAAGTCCTTCAGACATTTAAGCCATAAACTATAACATTTCAGTCTCCTACAAGGTCCCTTCAATCAAAATCACTCTGTGACCCTGTGATTAAGTTAACATAAACACAGCAGATCAAGACCTCAAATTTTGAACAAGAGCTAAAGGAAGTTATCCCACATCAATGGCGGGGGAGGGGAATAGGCAAAAGAAACTCAATTTCAGTCACTCAGTTACATTATGTTACAAAATTTCTTGAATATTAAAGATAGTAATAGAACAAGATTTACTTTGGGCAGAGATTATCTATCTGATTCACAAATAAAATCCTTGCATACCTTCAGCCACAGAAAACAAATAAAGAAGGACTGTGAATGGAGGGTCTGCAGGGTAAGAACAACAAGCACATCTAAAGCCAGATGTGAGGAGCAAGTTTGTATTTAATAAGTGTTAGTTAATTAATAAGTGTTAATTAATAGTAATTAATATTTAACAGTGTTATATGCATAAAGGATGATAGCCTAAGGGAGAAGGCAGTTTCTGGCTGGACAGCTAAAGAGGTCTAAACCACAAAACGGAACTTGAAGACCAGCTACACCATCACTTATGTCAGCCAGTTTCTGGTTGGACAGCTAAAGATGTCTAAACCACAAAAAGAACTTGAAGACCAGCTACACCATCACTTATGTGATAGCTGTCAGCAGTCATGTTTTGGAAACAGCATGACTTAAACACAGCATGTTTTACTGCGGAGGCTCTGAAGCCAAGGGCAGTAATGGTGTGGAAAGAAGCCTCCATGGTATAATAAAGAAAAGTTTTTTCCTCATGTCAAAATATGGGGAGTCCTCCCCCATAGTTCTTTGCATAGCCATTTTTATGTACCCCAGTTCTAGACACCCAGTTAGCCTGTTGGCTATTCCTCCCCTTTTTACCTTTTATGTCTTTCCCCTGGGAAGTTCTCCCTTCCCTGTTTCCCCATTGGCCCTAGTTTGGTGCAATCCTCCGCCCCTGTTACCCCATTGGTTCTCCCTCTCCCTAGCCCCACCTATGCATGACTTTCCCTTATCCCTACTGGACCCTGACTCTCTGGTCCACCCTCTTCTACCCACATATGATCCTGAGCCCTCAGCCTATCGCTGCCTTTGGTCCCTGGTTTCCTCTGGACTGGTGGCTAATAAACCTCTTCTGGACAATCATAGGTCCCTCTCGTGATTCCACTGCTGTTAACTGAGTGTGCTGGAGCCTGTGTGGAGTGTCTGTTGCCTGGCTGAGTGGCTCCTCACTGGAAACTGCTTTTGGAAGGTAGCATCACCCTACTGCCCGTGCCCAATGCTACATTTTGCTAGTTTTCCCTCCCCTTATTTTATAGAAGCCCTCACCTAATTCCTGACAGATATTTTTATTCATGGTAAGATGGACTAGGTTTTTGGAGGAAGGAAAGAGCAGGGACAGAAACATGCAAACAATTAAATCCAATATTTGCTTTGCTTTCTCTTTTGGAAGAGCAACTATAACAAAATTAAAATTCCATCTTTCCAGCTGAGTATCTGACAAACAAAACTGACTTTGCCTCATCCCCAGCAAAACCAAAATAAATTCCCCAAAACCCAAAGGCATTTTCTCTCCTTCTTGCCCAGGCTCAGAACCATACAGAATGGAGTAAATCACAGAATGGTTTGGATTGGAAGTGAGAGGAAAGCTAATGTGATGGATGAGGTGTGGGTGTTACGTGTTTGAAATGAGTCTTAAGATCTCTACTGTCTTCAGACAGCATGTTAATTGCAAAGCCCAGACAGCTTGCCTCCTGAAACAGACAAGAGGGTCTGCACAAGCCTGAACTTCTGAACTTAGGGGTAAAACAACAGGCTGAAGAGGGGAATATGTCATAGGTGGTTCAGGAAGGCTGTACCTACCTTGACCAGTGGGAAAAGGAATAGGGCAGCATGCGGCTGGGAGTTTAGGTTAAAAGGAAACTGTGCCCTCCGAAACTGAGAGAAAAGCTCATCGGTATGTGCCCCAGTGGACTCTCTCCCTTTATTCTAATAAACTTGAAGGACTATTTTTGGACATAAATCTCTGGCATTTGTGGAATTTTCTTGACATAAGAGCGATTTGGAGATCATCTAGTCCAACTCCCCTGCTATCTCAATCACCTAGAGCAGGCTGCAGCATGTGGAATATCTCCAGAGAAGACTCCACAGTGTTATAGCTGACAATATAATACTGTGTTTCACATTTCTAGATTAACTTTTATCACAAATATTTTGATATAGTACAGTTGAGTCTCACATTTAACTGCTTTTTGTATAGTATCATCTGTCAGTTTACGTATGCACTGTATAGTTTATATGAATGGTAATGTATAATAAATACATTGTGTCATAGGCATTAGCAAACTGTTAAAAATAGAGACTAAAAATACCTCTATGTAACCAACTTAAAGAATAGTGAAAAAACAATTATTTTTCTGTACATCTGTGGCCTGACATCTCCACATACAAGAATGATGAGAACCAGAACATAAGTATCCAAAAGTGTGCCACAATGGGAGAACAGGAAGACCTAATCTATAGAATATCCTGCAGGCAAGTCAGAAGTTAAAAGCCAAACAAGAAGAGAACCTGAAACATCAAGAGTTCCCAAGGAAGTTGGAATAAAAAAACCCACATGAATATGCATGAGCCTCAGAAACATACAGTATAATAACACTCAAATCTACCCAAACCTACCGTGTGCTTTCTGGTTAATTGGCCAGAGACACCCCAGCACTGGATATTTTTCTCTTTTTTTGTCCCTTATTTTATCTCTTATTAAACTTTTTAAAAATTCTAAAGTGTGAACTTTGTTTTTCACAACAGTCTCTCTCGGCAACCTATGTTCTGTCACCTTCAAAGTAAACAAGTTTTTTCTCATTCAGATGAAGCTCCCTGTTTTCCAGTTTGTGCCCACTGTCCTTTGTCCTCCAGACACCACTGAAAAGAGTCCTATGCTCTTGACACATGCCCTTTAATATTTGTATATTTGAATGCATTCACAGAATCCAAGAAGGGGTCAGGTTTGAAGGGACCACAGTGGATCATGTGGTCCAACCTCTCTGCCCAAGCAGGGTCATCCCAGAGCACATAACGCAGGGTTGTGTCCAGATGGTTCTGGAATGTCTCCAGTGAGGGAGACTCCACACCCTCTCTGGGCAATCTGTTCCAGTGCTTGGTCACTGTACAGAAAAGAAGTCCTTCCTTATGTTCATGTGAACTTCCTGTGCATCTGTTTCTGCTCCTTGCTTCTTGTCCCTTTGCTGGGTACCACCGAGCAGAGCTTGGTCCATGCTCTGACCCCTCGCTGCAGACACAGACATTGATGAGGTCCCTTCTCAGTAGTCTCTTCCTGAGGCTGAACAGCCCCAGCTCCCTCAGCCTTTCCTCATAAGAGACATGCTCCATCCTTTCATCATCTCTGTAACCTCCACTTGGGCCACTCCAGGAGCTCCATGTCTCTCTTGTCCTGAGGAGCCCAAAACTGGACACAGCAGTCCAGACGTGCCTCACCAGGGCTGAGCAGAGGGGCAGGATCACCTCCCTCCACCTGCTGGCAATGGTCTTCCTAATACACCCCAGGATTTCATTGGCTTTGAGGCCAATTGGACTTGTGAGGATCCAATTTAATTTTTATTAATGCCTCAAGGTTGTCCAGGTTTTATGTTATAAATCCATTTTCTGACATGGGATGAAAAATTACCATAGGGGCTGTAAGTGCCTGGGGAGCCTTAACACATGCCACATGCAGGGAAGAGCTTGGACACATGAGGGGAAGTGGAGACTGCTGATCTAAGTGTCTAAGTGGACAACTCCTTTGAAAAAGGAAGAGAAGTTCTGTCTCTGGGGGAACTTCACCCAGACAATCAGGGAAGAGAGAGCTTCCACCATTGGGCTGCAAGAGCCCTGCTGCCAGGAAAAGATTCCCCACTAAAGCAGTTAACTGCGCCATAACCGCGTTCCCATCGTTTTGGCTTCTTGAAGGGAGTGGGGGCTCACCTGCAGGTTCAGCAGGCTTCGCTCGCCTCTTCTCCCTACGGTCCTGCCTCTTCCCTGCCTGTCTTTCCCGTCTGCACCTGTCCGTGTTACCCACTTTGCTGCTTCCCCGAGACAGTCCGTCTCTCCGCGACATCCAGCTCCGCTGTGCTCCCGCCGCTCACAGCCTGTCCGCTGCTTTTCTCGCGTGCTCAGCAGCAGTCAGCCCGAAGCCATCGCTCACCTTAGGCGAGAGCTAGTTGGAAGTCGCGCCCGGCCGGTCACAGGAGCAGTGCAAGCTCACCGCAGCTCGCCACAAACATCCCACCTGCAGAGCTGCCCCAGTAGTGCGCTGTGGGGTTCTAATGGTAACTGTTTTCTGTTTCCGTCTCTCTTTTCCCTTCTCTGCTCTCTTTTCTATGCCTGTTCGGTAGGACCAATTATCCATAAACAATTCTCAGATATAATGCTTGCTGCGTTTGTGCTATATTTCATCCGAGAAACCTGTTAAAAAGAATCCTTCTGCAGTTCCCTTATATTGGAACATGACACCTTCTTGGCCACAAGGGCACTGCTGGGTCAGGAACATCTTGTCCATCAAGATGCCCAGGTCCTTTCCACACAGTTGCTTCCCAGCAGATCAACCTCTACTTGTATGTGAGACTCTACACTTGCCTTTTCTGAACCAACTTTCTGTTTTGTCTAATCTTCCACTCCAGTTGCTCTCCCTAGCACATTTGAGACTGACAGCGAGGTATACATTTGAGACTGACAACGAGGCCAGCATCTAGATGGTAAATCAGTTAGGTAAATAACACAGACATTAAATGTTTTGCAGGAAGTCTGCAGACACTCATCTTTTTTAATAAAAGATCTCAAGAACAAAAGCAGTCAAATTATTTAAAAAATATATATACAGATACTCAAGTAAGACAAACCCATCAAGTTTTAAGGTCTCCTGCCTGCAGGTCTTCTACTGCAACAAAGCAAGGTGCCACACTAAAATGCACTATAGGGAGGTTCCTCCCCTGACAAGTACCAGTTTTAGTGGAAAAAGAAATCAAAACCCAAAAGCAAACCAACCAACAACTAAAACTCTCAACTACAACCAACCAAAACTTTAGCTAAAGTGATAGATTTTAAATGGCTGCCCAGTTTGGAACAGCTTTCCTGCATTGCAACATGATGCAGTAGATAATTTTTCCTGTTTTCAGATGATTAGTCCCATTCCAAAACTGAAGGTGTTTAAGTTACTAGCATATTTCTAGTGGACATACTATTTTAAATAGCACGCCTGGAAACAGAGTTGACTGAGGAAAAATGTTCTGCACCTGAAAGTCTATATATACAAGAAGAACTGGCTGGCCCCTCCTCTTTCTCTGTTCACATAGCTTTCAAAAGTTTTGAACAAACTTTAAATATATTTAAATATTTCTAGAGACATCACTTTATTCTTTACTCAAAAAAATCAGTGCATTCTCACAACAGCTATTTATGTTATAAAGCCTCTGCACTCTTTGACAACTGGGTAAAGCCTTTGTTGAACTGTTTTCCCTCCCTTCTCCCCCTTAAAGCTAAGAATCTGGACCCAACTGGAAAATGAACATGTAGTTACATGTCGATTTACTAATTACATATTGTGCTGGTTTGACATTAGTTAATATTGGAGAGGAAGGAAGGGAAATATCTACGGAAATAGTTCTCCTGAGAGAGGCTCTTGGGAGCTTCAGAAAGAGCCAATAGCTGCCCAGTTCTGAGAACTGACAGCTTTGTAAGCCATTGAGAATCAGAATCCACCCCCGTGAACACCCATTTTAAAGCCCGGGAAACTCTGAACTCTCTCTCTTTTTGGCTTCCGGCTTCTGAAGGTGTTTGGGC